>JAKVIS010005072.1:0-12801 GCA_033119425.1 Bufotes viridis
GTAGTATGTCTGGTTTAATATGGTTGATTATGTTAACAGAGATTTTTGAAGGAAAAGTGTCCTCACTTTCCAGAGATTGACTCTGATCCAGACTTTGGCGTTAAATATCTGTCGGAAGCCAAAAAATGCAAGTCTCAACGGTCTAAGAGCCAACAGGAAACCAGCAGAATTCTGAATGCAGCTCTGGATGTCACTAGAGTAGAAAATATGATGAAAATGAATAAGATAAGTATAGCATTACATATGCAAAGTTACTCAACAATATATACAGATTTAACATGTTACCGCACCAGATGCCCATCTACCACCCCCCTCAAGACCAGATACTTGTGCAGTTCTTCCTTAATGACTGGGTCCCTTAATGATGGAGGAATCAGCACAGTCTGGGAAGAAGCAGCTGCGAAACTTACTCAATAACCATGAGAATCATGGCCAAGTAGACACTGGCTGCGATCTACGAGAGCTCAATGGCTCATCTACTTGCCTGGATTCTGAGACACACTGTCTACAATAAAAGTCTTATACCTCAAGATGTATGAAGGGCAGAAGGCAAGGAGAAATGTCAGGATGGATGGAGCACCACGGTGGAAGCCACCAAATCAATGGAAGATCATCTAACAAGGATCACACTCAAAATCCAGGCAAGCAACTTGTCTACACCAGTGCACAGTCCCCACCAGGGAGGCAATGTCTACACGAGCACTCATCCCAGCAGTAGAGAAGTAAGTAGCACCGATGCTACCCACCTGTTCAATCTCTTCCAAGTTGATAGATGCAAAACAAATGATCTTCAAAGAAAATCTTACCAATCACCCCGCGAGTGTTTTCATCGTTCAAAGAGCCAAAGGCGATTGATGGCAGGACGCAAGCAAAGTACAAGAAAATCACAGTTGTTATGTACTTTCCGATGGCCTTGTTATTTCCGATAATACCTGTGGAGGAGAGCAGAAGGACAGAGCCTGGGATTACTGCTGGGACTGTCCACCAGGCCGGTGACAAGAGAGGATAATACCGGAAGGTAGGAGGTGCACCAGGGGAAGACTGCAGCACTCCCAAAAAGTTCAGTCATGATTTCCTTTCAGTTTGACGTTTAAGCCTTGAGAAAAGTCCCAGTAAGAGGACTGAAATGATGCATGGGTAGATAAAGGACACAGTCGCCAGGGGAAGACGCGCCAGAGGGGGGGGCGCCAGGGGAAGGGGAGCAAGAGGGAGGGCGCCAGGGGAAGACACGCCAGGGGAAGGGGGAGCTAGAGGAAGGGCGCCAGAGGGAGCTGTATATATGGTGTGCCAACAGATGCCAACGTGCCCACCATCCTGAAAATATAGAAAAAGAATACTGCAGCACTCCCAAAAAGTTCAGTCATGATTTCCTTTCAGTTTGATGTTTAAGCCTTGAGAAAATTCCAGTAAGAGGACTGAAATGACGCATGGGTAGATAAAGGACACAGTGATTGAACTTTTTTTTGGGAGTGCTGCAGTATTCATTTTTAGATCCATAGATAGATCAATATGGTAGATTCAAAGATTGGTAGAACAAATATAAATACACAAAAAAAACATCCCCCACATAAGATCACATTTAAATGTATAAAGCGACATCTAAGGAGGTTTACTGCGGTCTACCTGGACCACAGAAGACATCAGTGACATGACGCCTGCAGTTTTTAGGTCACATCAGTCATTAGCGACACGCGGAGCTCCTGTGGAAAGCGTTAAAAACATAACACTAGGAGAGCACATGAAGGGTTTGAAAAGCTGAGGAATAAACCACCGAAGGCATTAAATGGAGGCAGGCAGGTGGAGGGGAGCCTATTACCGCTGTTATCTGGCTGTAGTGACAGCTTCTTGATCCATTTCATGCAGCACACACCATATTCCAGAGCAGAGCCGGCTTACAGCACTAACTAGGTCATATCATTACTGCCGGTGGGAGAAGACATTTTTTTTTTTTCTTTAATTCTATCTGTAGGTCTTCTACAAAGTAAAAAGTGGCAAAAAAAGAAAATAAAGAAAAAAAGTTATGTGTAAAGTGGTGAGAAGGGTAAAAAATGCCTATTCTGAAGCCCTCCTCCTCCATGGGAGAGCACATACACTTCACAGAGCAGAGTCACCCTTTACACCATCTGTTGCTTTATCTCTTCAAAAATATTCTCATTGATGGTGTCAGAACAGGTTCTCCTCCATAATTGTATTTTCTCCTTTGATGATTGTGGTAGACTACTGGTCATTAGTTGAGATATACCTTCTTCTGAGCTTCTCATATGACTGTGTCATTAGATTTGTTCCCCTTAGTAAGTGGTATGGTGACGACATGGTGGAAATCCACCTTCCTCCAAGGACTACAATTTTGCTCTACTAAACCCAGGCATCTCCGAGGTCACCAGGCTTTCTACCACCAGCACCTCCGAGGTCACCAGACTCCCATCCACAAGCACCTCCTAGGTCACTAGACTGTCATCCACAAGCACCTCCTAGGTCACCAGGCTCTCATCCACAAGCACCTCCTAGGTCACCAGGCTCTCATCCACAAGCACCTCCTAGGTCACCAGGCTCTCATCCACAAGCACCTCCTAGGTCACCAGGCTCTCATCCACAAGCACCTCCTAGGTCACCAGGCTCTCATCCACAAGCACCTCCTAGGTCACCAGGCTCTCATCCACAAGCACCTCCTAGGTCACCAGGCTCTCATCCACAAGCACCTCCTAGGTCACCAGGCTCTCTACCACCAGCACCTCCTAGGTCACAAGGCTCTCATCCACTATCGCGTCCGAGGTAATCGGGCTTTAATCGAGAGGATCGGGGCTCACATCCACTATCACACCTGAGATCAACCAGGCTCTCATCCACTATCACATCTGAGCTTACCGGGCTCTTATCTACAAGCGCCTCCGAGATAATCGGGGCTCACATCCACCAACACCTCCAACGTCACTGGACTCTCGTCCACTAGCACCTCTGTGGTCACTGGACTCTCATCCACTATTGTTCCCCAAGCACCACCAAGGCAATCAGGGCCTCCCTAAGCACCTCCAAGGCAGTCGAGGCATCCCTCAGCACCAAGGCAGTCAGGGTCTCCCAAAGCACCTACAAGGCTTTAGAGGCTCCATAAGCACCTTCCAGGCAATCGCAGCTTCATAAGCACCTCCAAGGCAGTCAGGGCTTCCTAAGTACCTCCAAGGCAGTCAGGGCTTCCTAACAACCTCCAAGGCAGTCACGGCTTCCTAAGTACCTCCAAGGCAGTCACGGCTTCCCAAGTACCTCCAAGGCAGTCAGGGCTTCCTAAGTACTTCCAAGGCAGTTGGAGATCCCTAGGCACCTCCAGGGCAGTCAGGACTTCCGTAAGCATCTTAATGGTACCCAGGTTCCCCTAAGCATCTCCAAGATGGCTGTAGTATATGCATCTCTAGGGTTGTACACATTCCATCCACAGGCGACCTCCTCTACACAGTCTACATCCTCATCTGTTCATCAAAGAAAACTGACCTCCTCCTGCATTTATAAGGCTGTAGACCCCGAGGAGTGAATGAAGCCTTCTATGTGAAACAAGGGAAATGACCAAGTTCTAAATGTATATAAAGGAAATCTTACCGTCTGTGAAGTCCAGAGGGTAGACCGGCAGCCTGCGCGCAATGTCATCGAAAATTCCCTTCCCCACATTGAATAATTCTTTTAGCTGTAGAGATAAAGGAAATAAAGTAAGCGTCTCACCAAGTTGATCCCATCAGATCAGAGCTCATATCACTAATGAGAGGACGTCCTGGGCAATACGTGACACCATATGGCCAATATCTAACGTCCTAGCATTGACCAGGTAGGCTTTACCATGGAGGTCTCAACTCTCTCAGCACAACCAAGTATTTCCCGTCACATAGGGCACAGGTCAGATGGAAACGTGCCATGGGTCAAAAAAGAGGCAGTAACAGAATTGCTGAGTCTTGCAAAAAAATTACATAATGAGTTATTCTTCCTAATCTACACTGTACTCTTATTTTCAAGCTCTTAAGACCCAACTCCTTGCCCCATGCGAGCCTCTAAAATGGACAATCCCTGAATCCACTGAATCCGGACCCATTCATTTCTATGGGACTATGCACATGAGCGGTGATTTTCACGCATCACTTCTGCGTTGTGTGAAAATCGCAGCATGCTCTATATTGTGCGTTTTTAAAGCAATGCAGGCCCCATAGAAGTGAATGGGGCTGCGGGAAAATCGCAAGCATCCGCAATCAAGTGCAGATGCAGTGCGATTTTCCCGCAAGGTTGCTAAGAGATGGGACCCGATCTTTATTATTTTCCCTTATAACATGGTTATAACGGAAAACAATAGCATTCTCAATACAGAATGCTTAGTAAAATGTGGATTAAGGGGTTAAACATTTTAAAATTAACTCACCTTATCCACTTGATTGCGTAGTTGCCGATCTCTTCTGTCTTCTTCAAGCATTAGCTGCCGTCTAAAGGACCTGTGATGACGTCATATCACATGGACCAATCACATGGTCTATCACCATGGTGATGGACCATTTGATCAGCTCAGTGACGTCATCACAGGTCCTTTAGCCGACAGCTAATGAATGAAGAAGAGATCGCAACTACGCAATCAAGTGGATAAGGTGAGTTAATTTATTTATTTTTAACCCCTCCATCCACATTTTACTAAGCATTCTGTATTGAGAATGCTATTATTTTCCCTCATAACCATGTTATAAGGGAAAATAATAAAATCTACAGAATACTCAACCCGAAACCGGACTTCAGTGATGAAGTCCGGGTTCGGGTCTGGGTACCGAACACGCTGATTTTTCCCACGCGCGTGCATTAAAACGCTTTGCACTCGCGCGGATTTTACCGCAACACACCTGCCTCTTATCCGGGCGTCAAACGTGACGCCTGTGTGAAAGAGGCCTTAAGCGTGCATAAATTTATACCCTTGTGTTCTTTAAAGGCCATATCTTTGTTCCTGGGGGTCACTTATAATTTCCAGTAACGGAGACCAGGACCTGGTACTAATCTGCTGGAACTCAAGAACTGACCAGGATGAAGAAAGCAAAGTGCAAGGCTCATGCTATGAGATCCAGAATGCAATGAGGGGTAGTTCACAAACTGGAAAAAAGTCCATACTTCCTGCTCATCACCAGCTACCCTTTTGCCTTTTGTCTGGTATTCCTTGAAGTGGGATGAGCTGCAGTACCACATGCAGCCTATGGACATAAGTGGCGCTGTTTCTGCAAAAAATGTTGACCCTGCATGATAAGTTCTGAGTTGTTCCATTGTGTAACTCACACTACTGTCAGCCACGACGACCGCTCACACAAAGGTCTTGTTAGCAGACTGCCACTTTATTGGAAACTGCTGGTACTAATAGGAAAACTGATACATGTCATGAATGGAAACTCCTAATGTACATCTGAAACCGTGCAACTGGTCAGCGATTTAAGCATTGAAAACACATGTGTGAGTAGACGTGCATCACACAGAACTGGGACTCACAATCCACATGTTATCTGCCACAGGTGACAATGGCCCCCGCATGTCCGCAACGGAGCAGTATTACAGTAGTTATATTCTTGTACATAGGAGAAGTATTACAGTAGTTATATTCTTGTACATAGGAGCAGTATTACAGTAGTTATATTCTTGTACATATGAGCAGTATTATAGTAGTTATATTCTTGTACATAGAAGTATTACAGTAGTTATATTCTTGTACATAGGAGGCAATAGTACAGGAGTTATATTCTTGTACATGGGAGGCAGTATTATAGTAGTTATATTCTTGTACATAGGAGGCAGTAGTATAGTAGTTATATTCTTGTACATAGGAGCAGTATAATAGTAGTTATATTCTTGTACATAGGTGGCAGTATCATAGTGCTTAGACACTTGTACATAGCTTGTTCTTACTGACCCCCTGGTTTATTTGGCATAATGGCCTATCATACACCACCTCTGTGGTAAGCTACCAGCCGGTCCCCGGTGACTAACGTGAACAGGCAGGCTTGTTGCTCTGAGACACAGACCAGAAGACAGAAGAAGGAGTTGTGGCAGACCTGCCTGGAAGGCCCAGCTCTTGGAACCAGCAGCAAATCCTCCGGGAGAAAAACAAACGAACCGACAATAATTTAAAAGTACAAAGAAAGCGGCAGGTAACGCCAATGGATTACTAAGGGTAGGTCCACAAGCACCAGAATTTCTTAAGAACATTTCTCGAGGCACTTTTACACTAAATCATGCAGATTGTTGTGTGGATTTCCCAGCAGAAAACAGTTGAGTTTAAGGCTCCATTCACGCGTCCGCAATGTCGTCCGCAATTCTGCGGAATACATGCGGACCCATTGACTGTGAATGGGGCACGGAACGATGTGGAGAGCACACACTGTGCTCTCCGCATCAGTTTTTGCGGAGCGCGCCGCCGATCTTACGACCGCAGCTCCGCAAAAAAGTAGAGCATGTCCTATTCTTGCCCGCAATTGCGGACAAGAATAGACATTTCTATGGGGCTGCCGGCCGGGTGTGTTTATAGATCCGCAATTTGCAAATCCATAAACACTACGGACGTGTGAATAAGGCCTAAGACATATATATGTCCGAATACTCTGCTCCCCTGATATGGGGCGGTATGCTGCTCCGCACCCACACCAACTTCTCTACAGCCTCCAGCAAGGTGTCACATCAGACCGCTGTGCCTGTGACCGGCCCCTGCAGTGAATGAGGTGAACTGTTCCACAACCAGGGGCAGGGGGTGTCAGGAGACGCGAGTATAGTGTTTTTATTTTATTCATTTATTTCTTTATGTATCCGGACGTGTGGATTTTGCGGAGAATCTGCAGCAAATCCACAGCAAATCTACAAACAACTGGGGTTTTGTAGTGGATTTTGACTTCTCCATTGAACTCAATAGAAAAAAAATCATAATAAATCTTCTACCAATCAGCAACATAAATTGACATGCTGTAGATTTTAAAACCAGCCCTGTGTGCGGTGCACGTTCATGCTCAGATCACTCTGCCCCGTCCTCAGTGTGTGTGGTGGATGTGCGTGCTCAGATCACTCTGCCCCGTCCTCAGTGTGTGCAGTGGACGTTCATGCTCAGATCACTCTGCCCCGTCCTCAGTGTGTGCAGTGGACGTTCATGCTCAGATCACTCTGCCCTGTCCTCAGTGTGTGCAGTGGACGTTCATGCTCAGATCACTCTGCCCCGTCCTCAGTGTGTGCAGTGGACGTTCATGCTCAGATCACTCTGCCCCGTCCTCAGTGTGTGCAGTGGACGTTCATGCTGAGATCACTCTGTCCCGTCCTCAGTGTGTGCAGTGGATGTGCGTGCTCAGATCACTCTGCCCCGTCCTCAGTGTGTGCGGTGGCCGTGCGTGCTCAGATCACTCTGCCTTGTCCTCAGTGTGTGCGGTGCACGTTCATGCTCAGATCACTCTGCCCCGTCCTCAGTGTGTGTGGTGGATGTGCGTGCTCAGATCACTCTGCCCTATCCTCAGTGTGTGCAGTGGACGTTCATGCTCAGATCACTCTGCCCTATCCTCAGTGTGTGCAGTGGACGTTCATGCTCAGATCACTCTGCCCTGTCCTCAGTGTGTGCAGTGGACGTTCATGCTCAGATCACTCTGCCCCGTCTTCAGTGTGTGTGGTGGATGTGCGTGCTCAGATCACTCTGCCCCGTCCTCGTAGAACCTTGAAAGGTTAGAATGGCAGGACGCAGTTTCATATTGTTGTGATATTTTGTCCTCTTGCATTGACTTGACTGCCATAAATCTGCTATATCTTTCATCATTAAGTGCAGTGTGGGTCTTTAATTCTAGGATGAATTCCTCTGAGTTGAGACTTGATAACAGAGAAGAATATTTTTCAAGGAGTCTCTTAAAACTATCATAGGTTTTATTCAATTTGGTACACATGGCCTTTAATTGATCTTCATTATAGCCTGATCCATGTGCTGCATCCATACATTGTTCAGTCTTTTCCCACAAAATAGATAAATTATTGTATATTTCAATTTTGTTAGTCAGGAGCGCCTTCTTTATTTTTAATGAGGGCTTAGAAATCCTTCTAGCTGTGTCCTGCATTTCATCTGTAACACAACAGCGACCTCTAGTGGTGGTTCAGTCTTTTAATAGCTTACAGCAGGCAGACGATATTTACCTCAGAAAACAGGCTGAATACAGTTCCTAGTCTGTATGAAACTGAAATTGCTAGAAGCTTCTGCGATTCTAGTGAATGCAGTACTGGGCAGTATAAGATATTACTCTTATTACTGTAGAGTAACGGAGACAAATGATGATGGCTTATTACTTGGAGGAGGAGAATATTATTTTCTTAGCGGGAGAAGGAGAGTACTAAGACAATTCTTTTACTGTGGCGTTTCGAAATGTCAGCTTTATACAATCACGCATCTGTGAGGTGACTTGTTGAATCAGACATTCTCCACTTACACATCAGACACCCAGGAGTTAATCAAGTAGTCTTTAATCCAGAGACTGTATTACAAGATATGCAGGGAATACAGATGGTAAAAGAATTATGCCTCTAATATTCTCCTTGACAAGAAAATGAAATACTACTAATATTCTCCTCAGATTCTCCTCAGAATTACAGCACACACAAACAGCAATGCATGACAGGGAAAACAGGAAGTGGCTAGACTGAACCAACTAGAAGCTGAAATAGAGGGAGGAGGAGAAGAGAGGAGCATACCAATACACCATGCAAGATACTGAAACAGAACATACAGCGCTATTGTTTTCTGGCACGGTGATGGACCCCATGATGGATAAGAATAGACTCCATGATAAGGTAATAGGGTTCATTGGGTGCTGTAGGTGCCCGTCGGGTGACAGATCCAGCACTGCCTTATGGTTTCTGTTTTCAACAGAAGTCGATGTAAGCAAAGTTGTAACAAAGCGTTTATGCACAGAGCACTTGTCGACACCATCACTAGTCAAGTAGCTGCTACATGAATATGTCTTTCTTTTCAGGAGTGCAGCCCATACGTCATCACTTTCTTATAGTATGCATCACTTTCTCTCATATCTTACAAGGAAACTCAAGTATAGGCTGGACTCTAGAAAAGAGGATATACATGGTACTGTACATGAAGAGGGACTCGGGAGGAGAAGGCCCTGGTGAGATGTGGAGGAGGTGGAGGCCCTGGCTTGGAGCTCGGGGGGTATACTCCCTGACAAGGTCCTCGGGGGGAGAAGGTCCTGGTGAGATCTGGAGGAGGTGGAGGCCCTGGCTTGGGGCTCAGGGTGTATAGGCCCTGACAATGTGCTCGTAAGGAGAAGGCCCGGGTGAGATGTGGGCTAGGCGGAGGCCCTGGCTTGGAGCTTAGTGGTGTATACTCCATGACAAGGTGCTCGGGGGGAGAAGGTCTTGGCAAGGTGCTCTGGGGGGGAACCGGCCCTGGTGGGGCACCATGGAGAAGGCCTTTGGAGGAGGAGGGTTAACTTGAAGGGGCACTGGGGGATATCCTTTTACCAAACATGAAAGACTAAGGAGCTGATGTTGGAGGTAGAAACTTACCTTTAGAGGTTTGTGGCTGTGAACTTCGTGGCCATCGTTCAATGAAGAATGCCGGTTACCCACTGTCAGGAGGTGCCGCTGGTGAACCAATGCCTCCTTAAACTCCTCCTCCGTTTTGGACTCTAAAAGTTTCTGCCGGAAGGCAATGTCTGAAAACATGGTTGCAAACGTCCTTCCAACTTCTGTTGCCGTTTTGGTACTTTTCTAAGCAAGAAAAGAAGAAGAAAGCATCTAAATGGTGAATGATTCTGATTATGGCGTGGACACGCACAGATTTATATACAGCAAGATTTCCTGGAAGGCAACGGTAGAAACCTCCATTCAGAAGGCAGTTGGCCGGTGGTGGCACCATGTCAGCTCTTGCACTAGCTTATACACCTCTCACATGCAAGTCCCAGCATATAGCGCTTGTAATGCAGAAGCCAGAGGGGCACAACTAGCTCAGAGGGCCCTGGCATCTGCACAGGCATGTTTGGCCCTGATATCATCATCATTATGGACTCACCATTTTTGGTGGAGCCAGGACGAGAATGACGAACCTCACTTCACACGAGTTCTCACCCCAGTTCTGAGGCCTCTCCAGTCGGCTGATGCAAACGTGTCGCCTCTGAAGTGAGTTTATAGTGCAACTGTGAGGGGGGAAAGATAAAGGATGAGGGCACGTCCCCGGGCCATGACCATAATGCAGAACATGCAGCAGAGGACGCTATATAATACTCCTATATATACACATATAGAACGGATGGGCGGATATGGTTCCACTGGTATTAACAAAAATCAAGTGCAGAGAAATTTTGCAGGGTAGATATGTGTCAGTTTATTACTGTGTACATGTATGGATATCGTACATGTGTATGTACTGCTAACTATGTGTGGAGCTAGGTGCTTGAAAATTTGATCATCTGCAGATCTTGGAGACAACTGCTATTTTAGCATAACCTTACGCTTTGTCCTTCTGTGTAACTGCGCATGCACGGAGCGTACACTGTATATATGTACCGTATAACTGCACATGCACAGAGCGTACACTGTATATATGTACCGTATAACTGCGCATGCATCGTGTGTGTGTCAGACGAGGGGTGACTGAAAGAACGTATTGTTCCTTGCATTATGGTGTAAGCAGATCCTCGTCACTGGTGAACGGCTTTCTGCTGGACTCCATTCATGAAGCCGGCTTTGTCCGCAGGATCTGACACAGCACATTCAGTAACCGGCCACAGGCCGACAATAGATATCCATGTTCTGCAGGAGGAGACGAGCAGCATCGAAGAGCCACTTATCTCGGAGAAACAACAGGTTGGACCAGGAAAGTGACGGTATTATTTTGCTCCCCAGATCTGTATCATTATCCTTCTTCCAGTTTGATCTCCGGTATGTGAAGGTCTGCAGCACGGTGCAGTGCACAGAGCAGCCATGCAGGCAGAGCTCTGTCTATTCACTGCTGGAAGATGGAAGTAAACAGCTCGGTGTTGTGTTCCTTTCCCTTCCCATCCTGACCATTTCTTTTTTGGGGGAGGGGGGTCTGAGTGCTCTACCCGATCACCAAAGAAGGGGTCAGGGGAGCCTTTGCCAGATGTCTTTGTCTGTGGACTGGAGGTAATTTTAAAGGGTTTGGCCCACCTCATATATAGGATGTGACCCCAGTGACCCACCTCTGGGACCAGCACCTACCTCTAGAAGGAGAGCGGACTGCCGCCCCATTCATTTCTATGGAAGTGCCGAAAGTTGCTGGCTCCGTTCCAGTGATAGGTGGGGGTCCTAGCGATATGTCCCCAATGTATGAGATGGGCAATTTTTTCCTGCACTAATAAAGTACACCATTTACGGTATTTATTTATCGGAGCCAAAACCACAATTAATCTGCGCTGCGATTATGGCGCCAAAGCACATGACTGCGGTAGATGGCGATATCAAGGTTTATCACAGCGAACAGTCTACAGGGAGGCACAACTCCCCAAGCACAAAATTGCAGAAAGTCAAGCAATTTCACGCACACGCCACGTGATTACTGCGTCGCTTAGTGTAGTGGTCACGATCACGTGACTTACATGATACAGAGCCAGGACTGTTGGTAATGGACGCCTGTGGCCGTGGCCGTCACCCCTTGAATCGTGTCAGAAAGCAGATGTACTGTAAAAAACACAAAAGAACACATGTAAGATATAACACAATAAAAAGCACAACCGTACGGGGGCGCAGGACGTCACACTGCGGGCTGTGCAGGAGAAACAGAACGTTTATTATGTGAGGATTTTGGAACGGGATTTATGGAAGTATTTCCACCGCTCGCTCAGGCCACAAGTCACTTGACAGCTGCAGAAGTGTCAAAAAGCTGGAAACCCCCAATACGGGATCTCTGCAGCTGCGAGGGAGTATGCGAACCCTCACAGTGAGAGTGGGAAGGATTCAAAAAGCTGAAAAAAAAAAACTACAGCAGCGGAGTGCCCCCTTCATTGCCCCCTTTTCCTTCGGCTGGACGCAGGGGATATTTTTATTTCTGCAGCGTATATTTAAAAGATGATAATGGCACGAAGCTGCGCCAGTAAGAAACCATGTCATCTTCTGACACCGAGACCCCGGAGAGGAGACGAGACCGGGCAGAGGAGAAGGATAGACAAACAGACGGAAGGGATAACCATGTCATCTTGTGACACCGAGACCCCGGAGAGGAGACGAGACCAGGCAGAGGAGAAGGATAGACAGACAGACGGAAGGGCTAACCATGTCATCTTGTGACACCGAGACCACGGGAAGGAGACCGAGCAGAGGGAAGGATAGACAGACAGATGGAAGGGATAACAGAGACCGCGGGGAGGAGACGAGGGGAAGGATAGGCAGACAGATGGAAGGGATAACAGAGACCGCGGGGAGGAGACAAGACCGGGCAGAGGAGAAGGATAGACAGACAGACGGAAGGGATAAAAGAGACCGCAGGGAGGAGACGAGACCGAGCAAAGGGAAAGGATAGACATACAGAAGGGATAACCATGTCATCTTCTGACACCGAGACCGCGAGGACGAGACCGAACAGAGGGGAAGGATAGGCAGACAGACGGAAGGGATAACCGAGACCACGGGGAGGAGACGAGACCGAGCAGAGGGGAAGGATAGACAGACGGAAGGGAGAACCATGTCATCATCCGACACCGGGGCCGCAGGGAGGAGACGAGACCGAGCAGAGGGGAAGATGTGCAATAGATAGACAGAAGAGACAGAGAGAAGCTGGGACTGAGCAGAGGGGAAGATGTAACCTCATGATGGAAGTCC
>JAKVIS010005073.1:0-12623 GCA_033119425.1 Bufotes viridis
GCCCTATTGTATTTCTATCTATCTATCTATCTATCTATCTATCTATCTATCTATTTATCTTACACATATTCTGTCTGGGATCTTGCAGGCACCACTACCTTCCTTCAAGTAGGAGGCCACAGCATGGTTCAGTGTTATTTCGGCTGGCTCACACCTGAATACACGTCTCTTAAATACCTGCATACACAGGTGATCCCTTTCTATATGACTTTCCCCACTTGATGGCGCTCTTCCTTTGCTTTCCCCAAATGACAGGTTTTTCTATTTTATCCCATCCAGATAATCATTTATATTAATGGAAGCATAAAGAAATACCATTGGAGCTGCTCTATAATTGATGAACATGGTCTTCTGAAAAGCTAAGGCTGGATAACGTTCATAAATACTTTAATTCTTTTAACATCCTCAGCACCGGTGACGAGGCGGCTGAGTGAATGGCGGATTCGCAGCTACTAGACGACAGTCATTTGTGAAATAAGCCAGATTCCGTCTTTTCGGCCGTACAATGGGATTAGATTCACTCTGGTGATCACAAGTAAATAGTCGCATTATTGTCACAAGAACTCACCGCTTCGGGGTAAACAGGCCAAAAGCCAGGAACCATTCATTATTAATGAGAATCGTCTTATTTCTGCGCTAACTCCTGAAACTTTCTATCAGTCGTCAGCTTGTCATAAACCGTGAACGGAGACATTAACTATTAACTGTTAACTGATGGTGAAGAGGTAATTACCGTACATTGTAAACAGCCCAACGCTGCTTAAGCTAACAACTCCGATGGCTAAATAATGTCTGGAGGTGATAAGATAATGACGGTTTTGCTAAGCAGCGTGAAAAATGGCCTCCGAATGAAGCCCTAACCATAGAAATGCTGAAAGCACTGGATCATATTTATCTGCACACTGAAAGGTTTGCACTGTCAAACTCACAGGGTGCATTCACATACTGCATGTATTTTGCAGTCCGCAAATCTTCTATCCACAAAAAATACAGATGACGTCTTGTCCGTGTTGCATTATTTTTATTTTTTTGCAGACCTGTTGTAAAAATGCCTATTCTTGTCCGCAAGAAAGCCAGGAATAGGGCATTTTCTATCTTTTTGTGGCACTGCGGAATGGAAATACGGAGGTAGACAGCTCACGGTGTGCTGTCCGCTTTTTGCAGCCTCACTGTGATGAATGGATCCACCTTTGATCCGCCATGTGTGAGTGGGTCCATAGTCGCAGGTAATGGGCGAGACTACGATATATTTTAATTGGAAGGAAAATGTTTTGAAAAAGGACCTGTCCCCTATGATCACAGATCTTATTTCTGATCTATAAGAAAACATTAACGGGGTTATCCATGAATTGATAATGATGACCTACTGTATACTCAGGATAGGTCATCATTTTCCGATCGGCCTGTATCCGAGTCCCAGCAGCCCTGACGATCAGATGTTTCAGGGAGTCACTGCGCTAACTGGAGGTCTGGTGAGTGATGCAGGCTCCCGGCAGTTTTTCAAGCACAGCGCTGTACATCGTATAGTGGCCGTACTTGGCACTGCAGCATTCACTTGAATGGGACTGAGCTGCAACTTGGGTATGTGACCTATGGCCTAGGAAAAGTTGCGGTGCTCAAGGAGCGCCAACCTCTTCGAACAGCTGGCATCAGACCCCACTGATCTAATATTGATCAATATAAATCCCTGGATAACCCCTTTAATAATGCAAAATAAAATGTATTTTTTATATTTTTAAACTGCATTTAATTGTATAAAGCAACTGCTGCCACAAATGATCATCATTACTTTGATATGTGGTGGTGCCAGCATATTCCCGGCATTTTACTATTTAGAGAGTGCGTGTACAATGCACTTTATGGTGAAGTCAGTAATCAGCAATGAACCATTTGTTCCTGATAATTGACTGATCACTAACAGAGGGGAGTGTGGCACATATATGCCACAATCATCTCCTTTGTATAGGGATGAGCAATCACTGCCGTGACCATTTGTCCCCGTAGACAATCAATATTTGTGGGCAGCACAGCATGATCTGCTTTCCACAAACAAAGATTTTGGTGTCCACCTCAACGATGATTTCACCCGATGAATGAGTGATGATCGACAGCACCTTTGTCGAGAATGAGCAATGCCACTAATGTTCATTCCAGATTATCGCTCCATAATCAACTCACGTAAAGAGGACTTAAATTAATCAGCAATTCAAACATTTGGCATAGAGGTCCTGCTGGCAGCTTACCATATATGAGGAAATAGGGGTGACCACAAGGCAAAAAATGTTAGTTTTTTTCCTTTAATGGTCTGACCATCTTTTACAGGGATCAGCAACATCCAGCAATCCAACTGTGGTGAAGCTACGACTCTCATCATGCACATCAGATTTTCTATCAGCTATTATTGCTGAGGGAATATATACTGTATATGGCGGCAGCAGGAGAAATGTAGTATTACAGCGCTCTGTCTTGGCTTACTGAGGGTTATTCTGACTGGACCCACCCTGCTATGACGCCCACATACTTAAATAGGGCGTACGGATGGGGATTGTATCCATGAGACAACCTCTTAAAGTTGAATCAAACGTCCAGTAGCTATGGCCAGAAAGTCCCAGTATCTGTGTCTCTGTATACACGACGACATCTTACTGTATCTTTACTGAAAATCCTGCATGAAATCTATATTTTTGAACTGCATCTGAGTGGACATGCTTGGGGAACTGTGATCCATCCATTTCTGCAGAAACTGTCCTAAGGGAAGCTTCGCTACAGCCCTTCCAGGGCTTTTCACACAGTGATTTCACAGTTGACCAGTTCATTAGCTCTGGTGTGATAATCTGAAGCAGCTGTGATATAACTTGTTCTGCCACTTAAAACCAAATAGAGACACATATCATTTTTGTATTTGACTTTGCTTTTATTTTATGATTATAGCTTTGTTAATCTGTTTTCTAAAGTGATGCCTGTGATGATAATGATATGACTGCTGAAAAATGTAATATTCAAAAAAAAACATGTTTAATTCTACTTTCACACTTGCGTTTTGGCTTTCAGTTTGTGAGATTTGTTAAGGGCTCTCACAAGCGGTCCAAAAATGGATCTGTTTGCATTCTAATGCATTCTGAACGGAAAAGGATCCGCTCAGAATGCTTTGGAGACGGACAGCAAAACACTGCTTGCAGCGTTTTGGTGCCCGTCTGATGAAACTGAGCCAAACGGTGAAAATGGATCCTTTCCCATTGACTTACAATGTGTGCCAGGACGGGTCCATTTTCACTGGCACAATCTGGCACAATAGAAAACGGATCCGTCCTCCATTGACTTTCAATGGTGTTCAAGACGGATCCATCATAACTGTGTTAAAGATAATACAAGCGGATCCTTTCTGAACGGATGCAGACGGTTGTATTATCTGTATGGATCCGCACAAAATGCAAGTGTGAAAGTAGCCTAATATAAAAGCTTGATTTAAAACTACATTCCCTTAAAGAGGAAAGCATGAAGATGGGGTAGCAAGGTCCAAAACAAAGGAAAAAGTGGCTCTGGCACCAAGCATGGGATAAAATCAGGTTCCTTCTTTATTGGTGCATATTCACACACAGACAGATTCCATGGCAATTGCGACAAACGTTGACGCATTTCGGACTAAACGTCCTTAATCGTAACGAGGAGGTAGCAAGGTCCAACAATGACAGTCAGGGAACCAAACCATTCCTCCATTAAGATCTTAAATATGGCAAACACTTTTAGCTTTTGGATTAGGATGCGGGGAGGTCTTTACAGCAAGGAGCTAAGCTTCGAACAGAAATACTTTGCAAAGTTCCCACACATGGAAATTAAGAAGTACTGGGAAATGTTCAATTTTGGCTGGAGGTAGACTTTAATAACAGGTTGCACCAACTTTAGCAGCAATATGCAACCAAAGGAATCTTATAATTTAATAACACTTTCTCTCATTACTCTTCCATAATACATATTACTATATTAAAACTGATGGTAACATGAAGTAATAAACACTATGTGAAAAAATTGAAGAATTAGAAAAATATTTGCCAAAATAAAGTCTAGAAACAGTTACAAAGCCATTTTGGGCCTCTGAGACTTCACCATGAGATTCGTTATATCCTAATGGAAAGATTTAGATCCGTAGTGAATCTTCACAGAAGTAACCGGTGTGCAACATTATCCCACAAGTGCATCAACGACTCCTGGAAGCCACAAAACATCCCAGAAGAACAGGTAAAAAACAATTGTGGATCTCTGTAGCCTCAGGTAAGGTAACTGATCCCACAAGACAAGACTAAGCAAAATGGGATTTATGTAAATTGTAAGACTTATGTAAATATAAAATATGTACAAACTATATACATCAAGTGACTTCAGCTGGTCTTTCCTGGAGCCACCACCAGAGGGAGCTCACTGCATAAATAAATACATAGCTCCTTTTGAGTTAAATAGTAGCTACAAAGTGTTCCCCTAGATGTGACTGCATGCAGTCAGAACGTTATCCTTTAAGTTATCATGTGAAGAGTAACAGGGATTTGAAGTGCTCAGTCTGAAATACACAACTTCTATACAGATATTTTAAAAAAGTAGTCCTCACAAAAGTTTGTACCTAAAATATAGATGGGGATGACCAGTGTAATAAAAATTGGAAACATTTTGAGTCAATTTTTTAGCATCTTATACACCCCGCCACCTGGTTGATGTTTCATTATATAAGTAACAAATGTAACTACTAAAGGAACATTCCAAAACATATTGCTGAGATGGATTAAAGGGTCTAACATGTACAACGGCATCTCAAAAGCCCATCATTGCAGATTTTTGGGAGAATCGGGCACCTTACATTTCAAAATGCCTGATTCTTTGTTGGAGAGTGGAGACAAGAAGTAAATTCCTCATGAATTCTGATGGTTAATCTACTACAAAATCATGGGAAATCCATGTGTTATTCTGCATCCTATTGATTTAGTTAACTGGGTCATAGTTCATATGGGACTGCATTTGCTGACAAAAAATCTGCACTGATTTTTGCGACACACACGAAGCCTCTTGTAAGACAAACTGCAAATCAGCAAAAAAAAAAAAAAACAAGGGTTGTCCTCAGATTCCATATTGGATTTTTCCATTAGAAAAACTATTGTGTTAATAGGACCTTATTCCTTTCCTCCTAATTTACATTAAAAATTTATCTTTTTGAGTCAGGAAAGAAGCCAGCACTAATGGGATCTAATGGATCCTGCATTATTAGATATTCTTGATTATTGACTTATTATTCTTAGAATAATAAGGGTATAACAAGAACTTGTATGTTTAACGACCACAAAATAAAACATACTAAAACCAGACAGAAAACCGTTAGATGACTTGACTCTAGTTACTGGATGTAATATATGTAAGGTAAGCCATCAATCTACACAAGATGGAACATTGTAACAGAAAAAGTCTATAAAGGATACATGGGAGTAACAAGAAATAGTGAATCTGATCCTTAGGAGACGTCATAATAACATACAACACTAGTGATGAAACAAGGACATCATCAGTCTCCAGGGAGCGAGGGGCCTGTTAAACGCGCCAAAAAAAGTGACAGTAAAGGAGCAGCAGTCAGACTCTTTAGATAATTTGCCAAACAAAAAGTGATGAAGCTTTCCAATTACGTTATGTATGACTGCTATGGGATCAATAGGATCTGCTGTCATATCAATCCACCGGGAGTGGAGATTTTTAGAAATCATTATTGCTACAGGCAGCAGAATAAAGTGACATTGTCAAAACATGGCCGTCAAACCCTGATCATACAGATACGTTGTAGCAAGAAAGATATACACACAATGATGGAGGGGTCTATAAAGCTGAATTACTGGTTTACTGGACTGTAGGGAAGGTATATTGAACATCAGGCACAGACAGACCAAGTCAACTATTTAAAGCGAGCTCACATATGGAGAACTTTTATTGTTGAATTTTTCATAAGTGTAAAAAAGTAGATAGAAATATAAATAGGTAGAAATATGAAATAAAGCAGCACTGTGCGAACTGAGGAGTTATAGTGTGATATACTGATAATTTGATATACAGATATGAATTTAATAATTAGATAGATAGATAGATAGATAGATGATAGATAGATAGATAGATAGATAGATAGATAGATAGATAGATATGAGATAGATAGATAGATAGATAGATAGATAGATAGATAGATAGATATGAGGTAGATAGATTTTAAATATGAAGAAAGAAAAAAATTTCCCCCATAAACTTTTACTTCTGATTCTATGGTTATGTTCTTTCATTTAACAAGCGGCTGTGTTGTTGTTATGAGATGTTGCCAGAGTGCCAAGGAAGGGAATTCTTTCTCTAAAAGGTTATAATTCTGCTGTGAGGTTACAAAAGTTAAGTTTCACTGTGCCCCAGGAAAAGGCCCTTTGCCCCAGTGGAAAAATGAGAGATATTGCAAAGGCATATGAGAAAAACTGTGCATTTCACCTCAGCGCTGGTCTTTCTTCTTCACATCAATACCGCAGAATCTCAGGGGCATCAGTAGGACATATTGTGCTCACTTTTGTGTCTGTTTTTTATTTTTTTGCATGGTGATTTAATGAAAACTCAGATTATTTTTGTTGTAGCAGTTTCAGCTCCAGTAAATATCAAGGATTGGAATAGGACATATATTAGATTCAACGCATACACTATATTTCTCAAGTAGTACCCTGCATTCCTGACTCCCTCCATCAACAGGGTGTGTGGTCTATGTAGTTCCACAGGGCATATCATTTATCTCTACCTAGCTATTATCATCTATCTATCTATCTATCTATCTATCTATCTATTTCTACTTTGTTATTATCTATCTAACTCTTAAATTAGGGGGATGTTTCTGTAAAGAGATCAAACTTTTAAGATAACAAAATGTGTTATCACAACCAAAGAGACACTTCAATCACACAAGTTCAATTCATAGAGAACAACGTTTTGGGCCTTTTACTATCACCAGTACTATTTCTATGAAAATTAAATACAAAATATCTTTTAATCTCAGTGAGATAAATGTTCTCAATGGGAGAGAAAGGTAATCTTCATTATTATAGTAGGTAAAGGACTGATATGACTGACAAAATGACAACTCTATTGTTTTCTTGAAAGGTCTAGATAAATGTGTAAACAGGGAAGCATATGTAATTACATAAAGCCATCAGCAGCCATTCTACTAGGATAGTAAAAAGAGGTGTGGTTTTCTAATTTAGTCACCACACCTAACTCTGCCCTGGTCTGACTGATGGTCTGTCAGACAGTGTTAAGTGACTTTTTCTGCTGTGCTAAAAGTCTAGACAGAAAGAAAGTTGGAAATTCCTGACAGGAATTAGAATACATGGAGTGACTTCAACAAATGACATGAAGAAAACCATCCACCCATTTCTATAAAAAAAAAATATATATATATATATATATATATATATATATATATCTATCATAGCATAGTCACATATAGGTTCTTAATATACTGTATGTTTTGTTTATAAGGGGGTGTCAAGTGCAACTTATAAAGTCAATACTAGTAAGCACTTCCATTATAGAAGCACTTACTAGTATGTTGTTCTCCAGGCTGATTGTGTACAGCATCAGGATGTAGTACGCACACAATGACCTGATCAGGTGTTTACCTAGCATTTCTGCTGCCTGAGGCGAAAACTGAAATGGCGCCAACTCCCCCCCAATTTTTTTTTTTAACCAAAACCCTTTGCCGCAATGAAAGTGTTCATTGCCCATGGCCCTTCTGCTGCCTCCCTGTTGCCCCTGCCTGGTGCTTCCTGAGGTGTTCTCCTTACCTGGCCTTATTGGTGGTGCACTCCTGACCTGATGCTGCACACAGTCATGTAACAGTGCAGCACAGGGTGGTATCAGAGGTTTGGTATGGGGGTTTGATCTGAGTTATGAAATGGGAGTCTGATCTAAGGCTCTGACATGGTGGTCTGATTTGAGGTCTGCTATGGGGGAGGCAGAGCAGGAGAGATAAATTAATTTATTTTAGCTATGATGGGGGTCTGATCAGAGGTCTGATCTGTGTGTCTGATCTGAGGTTTGAAATGAGGGTCTGATATGAGGTTCGGTATGGGGGTCTGATCTGAGTTCTGATATGGGGGTCTGATCTGAGATTTAATATGGGTTTATGATCTGATGATCTGATATGGGGGTCTGATCTGAGGATCTGATATGGGAGTCTGATCTGATGTCTGATTTGAAATCTAATATGGAGGTCTCATCTGAGGTCTGATATTGGGGTCTTATCGGAGGTCTGATATGTGAGTCTGATCTGAAGTTTTGTATGGGGGTCTGATCTGAAGTTTTAAATCCTCTTCTAAAACCTAGGTGTGTCTTATCATTAGGTGCATCTTATAAAGCGAATAATACTGTATATATATTTTTAAATGGAACCATCCCTCTCATGGCAACATATTAAGCAGGAGCATATATTTTTTCAAAGTCACATTAAACTATATTTCTGCCATACTTTAAAGCCACAAAAACCTGCAGTGTGATCAACATGATGCAAAATATGATAGCGTGAATTTTTATCCATCCTTCCAGCTTTTCATATCTCAACCTGTTTATCTGCAGCAGACAATCTCTTAGTTTGCATTTGATGCCTAAACTCCTTGTTGCCAATGTTATACTGTTCTTGAATAAGAAAAACTCTGCCATCCACAATGCTACTAGACATATATCTAAAGACGACACATTGTCCGTGACAGGAATAGGTGATGATCACGTCTCATCTCCTCCCCACCCTGCACGATGAGTTTGCACATGCCTAGGACACTATCAATGAACACCAAGCTCCTGTGGTCTATGTGTTGCTGTAAAGCATATCTCTAAAAGCTGTGAACAGCATTTCAGTAAAGATGGATGGCGCTATAATCATTTAAAAGGAAAGTAAAAATCTACAATAAGAAAATGATTCCAGATCAGAAAAAAGTTTCACTATCTTGTTTCAGTTATTAAAAATGTATATAATAAATCCCTTTAAAGGAGTTGCCCAGTTTTTGAAAAACCGTGGTTTCTTCGAAAAACTGCAGCTCTACCAAATTGATTCTAATGGAGATGAGTTTCAATACCACACAAAACCCGTGGAAAGGGGCGTCGTGTTTTTGGAAGAAAACAGCCAGGATTTGCTAATCCTGGACAACCTCTTTAAACTGAGCTTTTTGCACCAAACTAATAGCTACCATGTGACCCTAAGATCACCTGCATTTACATGTTTTCCTTTTTCTAGGAGTAGAACTGCTGCCTAATCCCAATGATATGAGCCTTTGAAATATATAGTTTTTTTTTCTTAACAATATCTCAGACAATTAGATTTAACTGCAGTAAATAACCTTTGTTAGTCAATTGCAGGGATGCTCAACCTGTGGCCCTCCAGCTGCTATAAAACTACAACTCTGATCATTCCCTGACAGCCTACAGCTATCATCCTACAGAAAGGCATTGTGGTAGTTGTAGTTTTACAACAGCTGGAGGGCCGCAGGTTGAGCATCCCTGGTCTATTGTAAGCCACCAGACGTAGAAGAATAAATCACATCCAGGCAGACAAACTGCAAGAGATTGCTTGAAATTGTCCCTCATCTGATCTATAACTCACTGTATTTTTTTTCTCTGACATATCTATGGTCTCACAGGGTTCTGAGGTCCTCATTTAATAAGGGAGCAAGACTGTCTTGGTCATTGGAATATTTTAAATACCAAAAGGACATTCAACCATTGGCTAGGCCATAAATGTCTAAGATGATAATTCTCCTATATGCCAAATGCATATATTTTGTAACACGTTACATTAAAGGAACACTCCAGACAAAATAGAAACACTGTGAGAGACTGGGAGGCAGCAATCCACTAGATAATAATTCTTTCAATCATTTACACGTCACCAGTACAATGTGTTTGCCCCTCAGTGGAGCCTATCTCAAGTCTTACCCCTTTCTCTGCATTTGCCTTGACCAGTTGTCAACCTTTAAAGGCAATTAACACCTTTGGGGGCAATTTTTATGGTTTCAATGTATTCATTTTGGAGTAAAAATCTTATTTTTCAACTGGTCTGTATTATAAATGGCCAGCAATTTTTGTCCTACAGGGTTAAGTTTCAGTCTATCAGTCCACTTTCATGTTGCCATTTTGATGGCTCAATCTGTAACCCTTATCTCTGAACCCCTGACATAAACACTCAATAAAGCTGAATTATTGTCAATCTGATAAGAAAACGGTTTAAATGAGTGCTTATAAGTTATCAGGAGTTCATAGATCCAGTAGTCAGAGCAGCAACATGATGGGATTCAGTGTAAAACAGAAAGTAAAACAGACAGACTGAAACTTAACTCTGTTTAGGACAAAAACTGATAAACATTTTTGAGGCAACTTTCATACTTGCGTTGTTGTTTTCCAGTATTGAGATCCGGCAGAGGGGTCAATACCGGAAAAAAAACATTGCCATTTAGTCCTCATGCATTCCGAATGGAAAGAGATCCGTTCAGATGCAGGCTGCGGTTTTCTGTTATAAAAACAGAAAAAAAAATGATCAGTTACTGGAAAAATGTAAATCAATGGTTGACTGATCCGATTTTTTAGAAGCATAAAAAACGGATCCATCACCCATTAACTTTCAATGTATTTAGTTACGTTTTTTCTGTTTTTATGACTGGACAGAAAACCGTAGCTTGCAGCGAGGCAACAGTTGAGAAAGGCTAAAACATAGTATTAGCGATGAGTTATTAATTGAATAATTATTATCTACTGGATTGCTACCTTCCATTCTTTCACAGTGTTTCTATTTTGTCTGGAATGTTCATTTAATGTAAGATGTCACAAAATTATATGCTTGGTGTTTTTTTGTTTTTTTTTTATAGCGTTTAGGAGATTTATCATCTTGAACATGAATGGCATATCCGATGGATGAATGTCTTGCTCCTTCATCAAATGCGGACCTCAGAACCCTGTGAGGCCATAGATATGTCACAGATGAGGGACAATCCCCCTCACCACAAGTGGGATCCACCTAAGGTAAGGTCTACCTTCAAAATTAGTTTTATTTGTATTGCTCCAATGCATCTCTTGGCAAATTATCTTCTTAAAGCTCAAATAATTTTGAGCATACAGCTTCTTTGCAAATCTAGGGGTTTTAATGGGAGCAGACTACAAATAAACTCTGTGTAGTCTGATACTACAGTGATTTCCCATTCATGACTGAAGGATCAGACAAGACAGAATTTGTAGTCTGTTACCATGGAAACACAAATGCAACAACAAACAATATGATAGTTTTAAATGACTATGAACCATAGATATAAAGGAATTGTGTCAAGTTTTCAAGTTATTCCTGTGCACAGGAAAGGGGATAATTAATTGATCGCTGGGGGTGTGACCGGTAGGAACCCCCACTGATCCTGAGATGGGACTCCCAGCAATTAGTTATTCCCTATTTTGTGGACAAGGGATAACGTGAAAACTTGGCAGAACCTCCTTAAGGATTATTTTAACTGAAACAACTAAATTACAATATATGATCCAATGAACTGTATAGTATGCTATTTCCATATGAGTCCATGTTACAAAAACAACAGATTGAAAACTCTACTGTATTGATAAGAACAAGAGTAGAGCAGATCAAAGAAGTTTGGAAATGTCACGCTCTATCGACTCTACTGTAAAACTTCCGCTCTTCTGTTGTGAAGAGAGTATGGGAAAGGCAGTTCAAATCGAGACTGAGACCAGGCAGGATACAAAATAAATCAGGGGTTGTCCCATGAAAAATATTTTACATTTTTCAAACCAGCACCTGCATATGAATATTTTTGCAATTGCATATAATTAAAAATGTACTATAGCCTGTGAGTTATTCACTGAAATCTATCTGTATAGCGCCACCTGCTGTTTGATATTTTCCTAATTTATTTGTCTTGCTCACTGAGATGAAAGCACATGCTCACTTCTATCCTTCAACTGCCACCAGCTGCAGTAGAAAGGACATGCCCCTGGAGAAAGTGCACGACCTCTAAGCTGCTAGCTTAAAATAAATCTAGCAGAGCAATTGAAGCAATGAATGGGAGATCTCCGGATTCATATGAGGTAAAGGGCTGGTTCTAAGTTTGTTAGAAAGAGGCCACCATAAACTGTACGATACTGGATATTCATTTTTTTACATTAATCATGGGACAAGCCCTTTAAAGGAAAAAAGAGTGATAAAGTAAAACACATAACATTTTTTACTTTTTTTCTTCTTTTAAATATGTATTCTGCTAGAAATGATAATTATCCTATTATTATATTAGCATCATAATGTTAGACATACCTGTCCCACCTCCTTTGGTAAACAGTTGCTCAGCTGCTATATTACCTAAAAGATATAAATATAAAATATATAAGTAAACCTCTCAGGAATATGTCAGATCTGAAAAGATTAAATATAGCCTTTAATTAAGCATTACACAAAGGACACTTGCATAATATCTAATGAAGAGAATCACCTATGCAACTAGAAGAGCTGAATACACAACTGGTTCATCTAAATATATTAAGACAGTAGATATTGTACAAAATCTTGTTTTGTGGTGTCAACCACTCAATAGACA
>JAKVIS010005074.1:0-12619 GCA_033119425.1 Bufotes viridis
AATGTGACATATATACACATATACACACACACAAACATACACTCAGCTTTATATATTAGATTAATAGTAGAGTTGAGCGAACACCTGGAAGTTCGGGTTACCGGGTTTGACCCGAACCCCATTGAAGTCAATGGGGACCCGAACTTTAGGCACTAAAATGGCTCCAAAAAGTAATGGAAAGGGTTAGAGGGCTGCAAAAGGAACCAAAATGGGGTAAGAGCTGGACAGTTGCCATGCAAACAAATGTGGATAGGGAAATTACTTAAAATAACATAGAATAAATAAAAATAAAAATGTATAATCTTGAACTAGGAGGAGAAGATCCATATGGAGTAGGAGGTTGAGGAGGTGGTGGATGTGGCAGTGTAGGTGGAAGCAGTGGTGGAGGAGGTAGTCGCCAACAACACTGTTTTTTTTTTTGTTCTTTTTTAATTTGGGTAGACCCCAAAACATTGGGAAATATAGAAAAGATAGCAAAGAGAAAGTGTGCTGGAGTATAACAAAGGCTTGGTGAGGCCGGTATACATGTCTATTCTGCACAAGGTACTGGCAAGTTCTGTGGGATCCATGCCTGGTTCATTTTAATGAATGTGAGCTTGTCCACAATGGATGTGGACAGGAGACTGCGCTTGTCTGTGATAACGCCCCCTGCCGTGCTAAACACACATTCAGACAATACACTGGCTGCAGGGCAGGCCAGCACCCCCAAGGCTTAAAGGGCAAGCTCAGGCCATGTGCCCAATTTGGAGACCCAGAAGTTAATTAGGGCAGACTCATCATTCAGTACGTGTAGGCATTTGCACACATACTGTTGCACCATTTTGCAGAAATGCTGCCTCCTGCTAAGACGTTCCATAACAGCTGGGATGCTGGTTCTTGTGGCTTGCTGACAAAGCTTTTCCACATTTTGGCGGTGCCCCAGCTGCGTTGGCGACTTCTTCCTCCTCCTTTGCCTTCACCTTGTGCTTCCATTGAGGCCCGGTGTCAGGTGGAAATGCCATCACCAGCACGTCTACCAGCGTGCAGAATATATTTCCCAGTCAGGTATGCAGTGCAAGGGTAGTGTGAAAGAAAAAAGGGGTACAGATCACCCAACAATCTAAATGCCGCCAAATTTACTGAATATATTTCCCTGTTAGGTATGCAGGGAAGGGTACAGATCACCCAACAATCTTAACGTCACCAAATTTACAGAAAATATTTCCCAGTCAAGTATGCAGTGTAGCAGGAAAATAACCTCCAAGCCACTTGTGAATAACTGGCCTGATAACTGTGGAAATGTCCACCCACAATCTAAGAGCTGAATTTACTGATTTTATTTTACTGTCAGATACACAGCGCAGGCCACAGGGTACTTTATGCCAAAAATGAAGTGTTTTTTCACCCACAATGTCCCAGTTGTATTTACTGATTTTATTTCACAGTGAAACAGATGAATTTAGTGATTACATTTAATCAGATTTGCAGTGCAGGTTGAAAAGGTACATTATTGAAAAAAAAATATGATTTTTTCACCCACAATGTCCCAGTTGTATTTACTGATTTTGTTTCACTATCAGATTTGCAGTGCAGGCCGAAAAGGTACTTTATTGAAAAAAATATGTGATTTTTTCACCCACAAATGAAACAGATGGATTTAACTGATTTTCTTTCACTATCACAAATGTCCCCCAGAATCTAACAGATGGATTTACTTAATTGATTACACTCACATGGGTACTTTACAGAAAAAAATTTGAAAATGAAACCCCTGGGTCCCTAAACTCACAGACTTATTACCTATATTATTTTCCCTTCCCCTGGCACATATGCAGTTTAGGTGCACTTAAAAATGGGTATATTTTGCCCACTGAACTAAAAGAAGAGGATTAAATTGTTGTCCCTGGCACATATGCAGGTGCAAGTCCCCTACTCTTGCACAAAACGGCCACTGACACCCACCTAACTAACAGACGGGTAAAACTTATTTTTATGTGTCACTGGGCTCAGGGCAGGGTAAAAAAATGTTGCATTGCACCGACAAGAAAAAATCGCTGTAGATCGCTGAGTTAACAACAAGTTCTGATATCAGATTCTTTCCTATTCTCTCCCTCACAGAAGCAGCATTATATCCCTACACTAGTAAAAGCAGAGTGACATGCGGCGCTACATGACTCCAGCTTATATAAAGGCTGGGTCACATGCTGCACTTGGTCATTACAGCCATGCCATTAGTAGGCATGGCTGTGATAGCTCTAAGGGCACACACTTTTTGATTGGCTGCACTGCAGCCTCTCAACAAGCTTTAATAAATGGCTGAACACTGAACTCGAACCCGAACTTTTATGAAAATGTTCAGGTTCGGGTCCGAGTATTCCTAATTCCTAAAGTTCGGGTTCGCTCAACTCCTAATTAATAGGCATAATGGAAAATGAAATAAATCCTTGTACAGAGTGCATGCAGCATAATAGAAATAAAAATCTGAGTAAAGTAAAATAGATCCGCAGCACTCACCATCCGATTCTGATAGTTTCCTTTATTGCAGAGTTTCTTACATACACAGGGGTGAAGACTCACATGGAAAGTAACAACAAACAGCAACGGCCGTTTCGCGGAGCGGTCCACTTCTTCCGGCTGTTCAGCGTGCTCAAAGCATCGCGTCTGCGCTGGTTATAAGCGTTACAAGGGGGAGGGTAAGCCAACCCATCTCCTAGCAACCGGTGGACGCTCAACAAGCAGCACCTGCGCACTGCAGAGCTTCAAAAGACACAAAAATAAAAAACACATGCATGCAGCTATAGACAACAAAAGCTGTCAAAGTCTTAATTATATAACTCTATTACAAAAATAAGTACAAAGAGTGGACGTGTCACGTTGAAAACACTTAGATAAAAACCGACATGTCATTCTGTTCATTTAGACCCAGCTGGCCTGTAGCATCAGTTCTTATTATATGACGGGCCTCCTTCTGGAGCAGTACGTGATGCCTATCACCCCCGTACATTACTGGGGGTACATATTCCAAACCCGCAAATTTTAATACATCGACATTCCCCCCATGTTGGCACCTCACATGCTCAATTAGGCGTGTCCTTCCTTTTCCAGTCTTAACTGAATTGCGGTGCTCGCGTATACGCTCCAGGAGGGGTCTTTTGGTCTTCCCAATATAAAAAGAACCACATATACAGATCAAAACATAAACAACAAAACTCGTTCTACAGGTTATGAAATGATTGACATAATATTCCATGCCCCCAAGGAATAGGTGCCGACCTTGTAGTATGTAATTACACAATGAGCAATTGCCGCAACGGTGGTTACCTATCGGTTTCCTTAAGGATAACCAATCCTTCTCTTTTTGTTCATTATAGCGGCTCCTTACCAGGATGTCCCTAAACGTTCTACATCTTTTGAATGCTAACATAGGTTTATGTTCCGTTAATTGTCCCAAACTTTCCTCTGACTTCAGTATCTCCCAATTATTCAAAATAGACTTCTTTATGTCCTCAGCCATGGGGCTATGTTGGAACACAAAAACAAATCTATTTTGACTTTCTACTCCCGTTTCCTTCCTACATCCATTTGACGTCAGTAGTGCTCTCTGTGTATGGTTCTTCGCCTTCTCTAACGCTGCATCCAGGCGTTCCCATTGGTAACCACGTTGGATTAATCTGTTCTGATTAATTCCTCTGCCTGTCTTAAAAAGACATCATAATGGCTGTTGATCCGCCTTAGTCTTAGAAACTGTGCATATGGGACTGATTCCTTTACGCTACGTGGATGATAGCTATCATGGTGTAGCAGGGTATTGGTAGCAGTGGGTTTTCGGTACCCTTCGGTACATAAAGCACCATCTACTACGGTGACGCGAACGTCCAGGAACTCGATGGACCACCCTCCAAAGTTGAGGGTGAACCTCATGTTCATGTCGTTCGCGTCATTAAGATGGGCTACAAACTGCTCGCACTGCTCCTGCGTCCCTGCCCACACCATGAAGATATCATCCACGTAGCGTAAGAAAAGGCGTATATGTCCAAGGAAGGGGTTAGACGTAGTAAAGATATATCTATCCTCAAATCTACCTAAAAGGATGTTCGCAAAATACAGGAGACGGGCGTCCCCATGGCAGTCCCAAAATTTGCCTATACCACTGGTCATCAAACTGGAAAACATTGTTCTCAAGAACAAATAATAGAGACTCCTCCACAAACCCTCCAAACAATGGGCTCCTCCCTGAGCGCTCAATGAGCTCAAGGACTGCGTTCACCCCAGCCTTCTGGGGAATGCGTGTATATAGGCTCACCACGTCCAGGGACACCAAACTCAACCATCCCGCCACTGGATGTTGTCCAGTGCCAGGAGGAAGTCGTTGGTGTCACCTAGATACTTGGGGAACCTACATAATATAGGATGCAATAGCCAATCCAGATACCTCGACAAGGGCTCAGTCACTGACCCAACCCCCGACACGATAGGTCGCCCAGGAGGATGGGTCAGCGACTTATGCACCTTAGGGAGGAAATACCATGCCGGTTTTTTAGGAAAAGGAGGGACCAATTTTTCAATGGTATTGCCATGGAGGACGCCCGCCTCACGTACTTCCGTAAAAGCGTCATCAGTTTGACACTAATCTCGGGAATTGGATCCGAGGAAATTTTCTCATAGGTAGAAGTATCGTTTAGTTGTCTCCCTGCCTCGGTCATGTAAAGTTCACGAGACATCACAACAATGTTGCCTCCCTTGTCCGCCCGGCTTGATGATGAGGTTTGAGTCACGCAGCCACTGTACAGCGGCTGTTTTTTTATTATCTACATACGTCAGGCACCCCGGTCCGTGGAGGTCTGAGAGGCTGAATTGGAGTCCTGTTTTATGTGATCAGGTGTTGGACGGTGCCACCACTACTTCTTGTTGTGTCGACTTAATAGAAATTAAAATGCTGATGAAGCATTATTTTGATTACTTCATACACATTTCAATAAAATTTTTGCAAAGTTGGGACTGGATCAAAAAAATAGAGCCCTCAAGATTTAACTTTATTGTGAGGGTACTGCAGGTCAATTTCTGCACACAAAAATCCGCGAGAGTGTAAATGAGGTTTGTGTAATGTCATACACTTTGCTGGCTAGTATTGGACTATGCTGCGGTTTTGTTTGACACTAATCTCGGGAATTGGATCCGAGGAAATTTTCTCATAGGTAGAAGTATCGTTTAGTTGTCTCCCTGCCTCGGTCATGTAAAGTTCACGTGACATCACAACAATGTTGCCTCCCTTGTCCGCCCGGCTTGATGATGAGGTTTGAGTCATGCAGCCACTGTACAGCGGCTGTTTTTTATTATCTACATATGTCAGGCACCCCGGTCCATGGAGGTCTGAGAGGCTGAATTGGAGTCCTGTTTTATGTGATCAGGTGTTGGGCGGTGCCACCACTACTTCTTGTTGTGTCGACTTAATAGAAATTAAAATGCTGATGAAGCATTATTTTGATGACTTCATACACATTTCAATAAAATTTTTGCAAAGTTGGGCCTGGATCAAAAAAATAGAGCCCTCAAGATTTAACTTTATTGTGAGGGTACTGCAGGTCAATTTCTGCACACAAAAATCCGCAGAGTGTAAATGAGGTTTGTGCAATATCATACACTTTGCTGGCTAGTATTGGACTATGCTGCGGTTTTGTTTGACACTAATCTCGGGAATTGGATCCGAGAAATTTTCTCATAGGTAGAAGTATCGTTTAGTTGTCTCCCTGCCTCGGTCATGTAAAGTTCACGTGACATCACAACAATGTTGCCTCCCTTGTCCGCCGGCTTGATGATGAGGTTTGAGTCATGCAGCCACTGTACAGCGGCTGTTTTTATTATCTACATATGTCAGGCACCCCGGTCCATGGAGGTCTGAGAGGCTGAATTGGAGTCCTGTTTTATGTGATCAGGTGTTGGGCGGTGCCACCACTACTTCTTGTTGTGTCGACTTAATAGAAATTAAAATGCTGATGAAGCATTATTTTGATGACTTCATACACATTTCAATAAAATTTTTGCAAAGTTGGGCCTGGATCAAAAAAAAATAGAGCCCTCAAGATTTAACTTTATTGTGAGGGTACTGCAGGTCAATTTCTGCACACAAAAATCCGTAGAGTGTAAATGAGGTTTGTGCAATATCATACACTTTGCTGGCTAGTATTGGACTATGCTGCGGTTTTTCAGCACGGCAATCCGCGCAGAAAAAACACACATGTTCTGTAAAGTGTTGTAGCATCCCCAAGTCAGAGCAATGTGTGGGACTAACCTGGGAATGCCAGTGATGGAGAGGCCGGCACGCTGTTCCTCTGGGGCACTCTCTGGGTTCTCAAGGGCCACAGCCAGGTGCAGTGTGAGGTGCCCTTGGTGTTGTAGTTTAACGTGCCTATGGCTGGGTCCCTGATGTGTCGTGACGCCAGTGCCAGTAAACGGTGGCACACCGTATTTATAGTAGGAATAACAGAGGTGCAGACTTGTAGCTTGAAAACAGAATTCCAACTTTACTGAAACAGTGGAAAATACAGCAGGCAACCTCTTAATACAGTTCTTGTTGCAGAAAATAGACTTTTGTACAGTCGCAGTTACAGCAGGCTTACATCCAGCAAGGTGAAACAGAGGGTAAAATAACAGGACTTAGAATTGCAGGTGAACCTTACTTTCTTCCTGACTTGTCCTGACTGGAATTGATGCTTCAAGGCCCCAATGCCCTACTTCTGGCTTATATCCTTGAATCTCCAGTTGACAGTGCACCTCCTCTTGACATTTCAGTACCTCTTGCTCTAGGGATTGCCTCTGCTTGACTTCTGCTGACTTGCTTAGGCCTGTGACATGTGGCCTTCACAGACTCCAGGGTCTGCACTGCTTCCCAGGCCCAGGGCCTGGTGTAGACTTCACAGGCTCATGGCCTGGAGTAGACTGAACTGAGCTGAGCTGCATTCCTTCCCTGACTGGGCCTTATATAGACTAGGGCTACCTAGCTCCTCTAGTGACTAGAGCTGGAATTACGTCCCTAGCCGGCCTGCACATGGCACATTTCACAGTAACAGGGAATTAAATACCATAAATTGCATTACATTTTACAAATAGGACTTTTACCAGCCTCCCCATAAATGAGAGGAACGACAGCATCCAAGTGACCCTTCTGTAGTGACGGGTAGTACAACTCCGTACACTACATACCCCGCTGCTTTAAGCTGAGTACGCCCTCGTACTCTAACAGGGTACCGCCCGACTGGAATTTTCACCTGAAAGAGACAAGAAAAACATGCAGGCATACATACATATCAGTACTCAATTCCATCTGCATTGACAATTATTATCAGGTCCAGTTGGTAACGGAGAAGTGCGGTGACAAGGGCGTCGCTCTCTTTCTTCAGGATAATGAGTGGAACTGGGCGCTGACCTGGCACAGCGGATGTTAGGGAATACCAGGATAGTCCATGACAATGAATGGGTCCATAATAAAAGCAACATCACAGAGGCTCGCACACAGGGAGTCCATCTCTGGGCACATAGACTTGGATAAAATTTTTCTTGAGTAATAAATACGGTCAGCAGCACATACATAAAATCACAATACAGGACTCTGACAATACCAGGGAAACACCTTCCTGGCAAGTCCTGCGTATTTTTAAAGTGCTGACATAAAAGAACCCTTTTCAACCTGAAATGGGGGTTAAAAGGGGATAAGGTGCAAATAAAAGCACAACGTGGATTTATTAAAGTACTTGACGCCAAAATGGTAGCAGCAGGCAGGATGTCCCGAAACAGAAAGAGGCAGGCTGGGAGCAGTGGTTCCACAGTGGCAACTTATTTGTCAAATATGCCACCGGCCGTGGGGAACTGGCAGCAAGCTCCACCAGCCTGACAAACTTAAAGGGACAGTTCCTGCAACAAGTATGATGTCCCTGTGAGGATGAGCAAAAATGGCCTAGCAGGCCTGCTCACAGGTACGTATCAAATGAACCCTGTTCATCAGAGGTAGTGCAGCCCTGTGCTGCAGGTAGTCTGGGCCATGCACCAGGGCCACTTGGAGGGTGCCCACCAAAGAGAATGGGCTGGAAACATCACCGGTATTGGGCCTACCCACCTCACTGGCCCGCTGGGTTGCGGACACATAGGAGCTGCTGGTCTCGGGACACGGGCCGGCGCTGGGGTGGACACTTCCTCTGGCCGGGACATAGTGCTCCCGTCAAGGCGGACTCGGCTCCTGGCATATGTCAATTTATCCGCTTTTACACGGACCTTGGGTGGCTCAGCGCTAGCGGCAGGAGCTTGGTACTACGGGTTCGGATGATACAGGGGTCACAGGCAACTCACCACCGCTGGACTGCTGTGCTGTCTTCTTAGCATCTGCCACGTGCCGCAGGCCATCCAGGTAAACCTGTAGGGACGCGATCCGCTCCTCCAGGGCGGAGATCTCACTGCTGGATTCCGGCACACTTGCAGCAGGCTCAGACGAGGTTCTTTCATGGCGGTTCTTCCGCAGGTCATCCATAGCTTCGCTGAACTGGGCCATCCGCGCCCAATCAGCGGCTGTCTTCTCTCGTCGCGGCAGCTCTGGAGAGGGGTAAGGACTGGGAGGCTTGTCCAGGATCGTCGGCTGCCAGAAGATGTTCGGGCCGAGAAAGGAACTCTTCTCCTGGTACGTATTCCGGATGGGTCCCGGCGGGTCCTCTGCCTCCACTGGATCTTCTGTTTCTTCCCAGTCTTCCGGTACCGGTCCTGGACGGGTCACCGCAGTGGCATATGGGCCTCGCAGGCCCTCTGCGGGAGTGAACTCCACTTTCTCTCCGACCGCTAGATTATGCAGTCGCCCGGGAGATAGCTGCGCTTGACGGACCGGCGATTCACGTAATAGTCCCGGTTGGTGCCGGTTTCTTGGATGAATCCAAATCCTCTGACCTTGTCAAACTCGAGCATGACTCCGGTGCGGCGTTCGAGCTGGGGCTTGCTGTCCCTGGAGTCCTCATAAATCCGCTTGGTGACTTCCTCGAAATACTTTTTCTGCGTGGTAGTTTTTAAAGTTGCCGCCACTCGGATCTCGGCCATCAGGGCCGACCACGCGGGTTCCGCGGGAGGAAGCCTTCTCGCTGCGGGTGGAAACGGCAGGGCTCAGCTTGTGGCCATGGACAGGTCTGGGCCATGTCGCTGGGAGTATACGCTGGGGCGCAGGGCGCTCCTTAGTTGCTCCTGGGGTCGCCTCCATTGCACCAACTACGGCTCCGGATCCCTCTGATTCAGGTAGGAAACCCCGTAGCAGGGTGAGCCACTGTCCCTGCAGGCTCCACCCCGTCGTTTCTTGCACGCCCCCTAGGTATTTCAGTATAGGGTAGGCGGCGTCCATATTATAATCCTCAAAGGAAGGCGTTACCTCCAGGTCGTCTTCTCCTCCCTCTTGGAGGGTTTTGGCGCCAAATTTTCGCGCCACTGAGGTCAGGGATGGCGCAAGAAGAAGTCCAATGGCGCCGGCGGCCATCTTGGGCGCCATGATGCATCTATTCAATGAAAGCAAGCAGGATTGTAAAAAGTCCACAAAAACACACTTTGAAGTGGCGATTTTCTTCCTCTTGATAGCGCAACTCTGCCCAGCGCTTCCTGGAGGTTTTGGGACACTTTGCTGTACGTTTTAAGTCCTCAAAGTTTACTTCAAATAAACAGGCGTTTTGTCACTTGGCAAACTGGTTAAGGCACAAAGTTCACGTTTTTGCTCACAGTCCGTAAAACGTGCGTATCCTGTTCGTGACGCCAAAATGTAGCATCCCCAAGTCAGAGCAATGTGTGGGACTAACCTGGGGAATGCCAGTGATGGAGAGGCCGGCACGCTGTTCCTCTGGGGCACTCTCTGGGTTCTCGAGGGCCACAGCCAGGTGCAGTGTGAGGTGCCCTTGGTGTTGTAGTTTAACGTGCCTATGGCTGGGTCCCTGATGTGTCGTGACGCCAGTGCCAGTAAACGGTGGCACACCGTATTTATAGTAGGAATAACAGAGGTGCAGACTTGTAGCTTGAAAACAGAATTCCAACTTTACTGAAACAGTGGAAAATACAGCAGGCAACCTCTTAACACAGTTCTTGTTGCAGAAAATAGACTTTTGTACAGTCGCAGTTACAGCAGGCTTACATCCAGCAAGGTGAAACAGAGGGTAAAATAACAGGACTTAGAATTGCAGGTGAACCTTACTTTCTTCCTGACTTGTCCTGACTGGAATTGATGCTTCAAGGCCCCAATGCCCTACTTCTGGCTTATATCCTTGAATCTCCAGTTGACAGTGTACCTCCTCTTGACATTTCAGTACCTCTTGCTCTAGGGATTGCCTCTGCTTGACTTCTGCTGACTTGCTTAGGCCTGTGACATGTGGCCTTCACAGACTCCAGGGTCTGCACTCCTTCCCAGGCCCAGGGCCTGGTGTAGACTTCACAGGCTCATGGCCTGGAGTAGACTGAACTGAGCTGAGCTGCATTCCTTCCCTGACTGGGCCTTATATAGACTAGGGCTACCTAGCTCCCTCTAGTGACTAGAGCTGGAATTACATCCCTAGCCGGCCTGCACATGGCACATTTCACAGTAACAGGGAATTAAATACCATAAATTGCATTACATTTTACAAATAGGACTTTTACCAGCCTCCCCATAAATGAGAGGAACGACAGCATCCAGTGACCCTTCTGTAGTGACGGGTAGTACAACTCCCGTACACTACAGTGTGCATGTGGCCTTCTACTTCATAATCCCATACAGGGTTTCACCTATTAAAACAACTTATCCCCTATCCACAGTATAGGGATAAGTGTCTGATCGGCAGGGGTCTGACTGCTGGTGCTCCTTCTGATCACAAGAAACAGGGGCTGTGCTCCCAGTTTGAATGGGGCAGTGGTCATACATGCACGCTGTCTCTCCATTCATAAGCTCTATGGGGCTGCCAAAGATAGCCCAGCACTTGTTCTCAGCTATCCCCAGCAGTCCTGTACAGTTGAATGAAGTGTTGGACACCTATGTACTGTGACTTGTGTAGAATTTATCTGTACCAAATTGGATATGACAGCCAGTTTTCAACCAAATTGGACCTGATACGAATTTTGGGAAATTCGCTATCTCATCTCTATGAACCACTTAATTTTTTCTTTTTAAACCGCTCATATTGGAACAAAATTACAAAGTGATCCTAAGCTGCTCTCACTTCCCCCACAGGTCTATGTACTGACTGTAGAGTGTCACTGTGGGGCAACAATCAAGAAATAGAGATAATATAAAGAGAAATCCGCAACACAAACTGTCCCCTTATGAAGTGAGGTCTCAAATGTGCCCCCTCACGCAATTTCACAAACATTTTCCCTAATGTACAATGTAAGCTATGTGCCCCACTAAGTGTCCACGTGCCCTCATGTAGTAGTACCACCCATTCATCTCCCACCTGCGTTGATGTGATATTCTTATACTTCTTGCTAACCTATGAATAATAGAACAGGGAAGAAAGCAGAAAGTAAGACAACAGTGCAGGATCAGACTAAACATAGAGTTTGTTTGTAGTCTGTAACCATGGAAACGTATGGCTCTGCTTAGGAGCTGTGAGCACAAAATGATAGAATTGCAATTTTTGATTTTATTTTTTATTTCATATATATCAGAGCAATGAAAAATGTGTCTGTACTCAAAATAATATACATTATTAAGCAGCACAAAGGTCTGGAGTTCCAGATCTACAGCCCAAAGTTTATTACTCTTGGGTAACAGAAACAAGTCATAATCAGGCACATCACATACATAAATTAGGATGGATGTTCTTTGTTTATGAATTTTTATTTTTTATTTTCTACTTTTTGAAATACAAGCTTCACGCAATAAGAGAAACTGCGTTTAATCACAGAGTAAATCTGCAAAGTTTTCACAATCTATGAAATAATGCTGTAAGGCCCCAGGAGTTTGCATGTACATAAACAACTCCTATTATATTTTAGTGCATATCTCTTCAAAGTTTTCTAGACTTCATGGCTTGCAAATATCATCTTATTGAAACAGTTCATCAAAATTCACTCAAGAATTCCCTGGCTGCTTCAGTCATAACTCACATCGGCTCTAGTTGGGTCCTAGTATTAATCTTTAATGAAGCTGATATAATATACCATTACAGATTGCTAAATTACTATTGTCTCAGATAACATAGCTGCAGAACTTTACGGAGCAATGTTTCTTCATTTTGCAAACGGTTCTTTCAGTTGTCTAAAACTTATTCTAGCTCATCCTAAAAATCTAAGAAAATAGCTCATGCCAACTAAGCCAGAGAAACCCATCTGTAGACAGGGGTAGTGATTGCTCTGCACAGATGAGAGGCTAAAACTCTGAAACAATATCTACAGATAGGTGTATCCCCATTTAGAAGAAAGTATCAAGTAGACCTTCATATAAAATCTCCAAAAAGTAATCTTCATAAACACATGGATTGCCAGTAATATTGACAGGTTCTAGAGATGAGCGAACATTTAAAAAGTCCGTTGTTCGGCGTTCGGGTGGTGGGAATTACGCATCCCGTTATGGATTCCACTATAGCGGCATATGGAATCCATAAGGGCGGCTGCCACCAACCCGAACTTTGCACAGCTGAAGGACCTGGGGTGACGTCAC
>JAKVIS010005075.1:0-12549 GCA_033119425.1 Bufotes viridis
TTTTTTACAGGCACCTAACACTATCTGCCTATTTGTTTATGTAGCGTATTACACTAATCCAGGCACAGCAGTAACCACTGATTTAGGGGAATATCTCTTTTAGGGCTATTATTTTGGCCCTGGATGAAAGGTATCCTTTTATGGACAGATTTACACTTGGCCTGCAACAGCTGGGACAACAGATTCATGGTATTGCTATTTTGGCAATTGAATGTCACCCCAGAACAAAATATATGTTTTGGCGGACACTATTATATTTTGACAGCCACAGCTGAAACCACTGATTTATGGTATTGCTATTTTGTCAATTGGATTTCACACCAGAACAAAATATATGTTTTGACGGACACTATGAATCCTGGCCTGCAACAGCTGGGACACCAGATTCAGGGTATTGCTATTTTGGCAGATTAATTTCACCCCAGAACAAAATATATGTTTTGGCAGACACTATGAAATCTGGTCTGCAACAGCTGGGACGCCAGATTCAGGGTATTGCTATTTTGGCAGATTAATTTCACCCCAGAACAAAATATATGTTTTGGCGGACACTATTCTATTTTGCCAGCCACAGCTAAAACCACTGATTTATGGTATTGCTATTTTGGCAATTGAATTTCACCCCAGAACAAAATATATGTTTTGACGGACACTATGAATCCTGGCCTGCAACAGCTGGGACGCCAGATTCAGGGTATTGCTATTTTGGCAGATTAATTTCCCCCCAGAACAAAATATATGTTTTGGCAGACACTATGAAATCTGGCCTGCAACAGCTGGGACGCCAGATTCAGGGTATTGCTATTTTGGCAGATTAATTTCACCCCAGAACAAAATATATGTTTTGGCGGACACTATTCTATTTTGCCAGCCACAGCTAAAACCACTGATTTATGGTATTGCTATTTTGGCAATTGAATTTCACCCCAGAACAAAATATATGTTTTGACGGACACTATGAAACGTGGCCTGCAACAGCTGGGACACCAGATTCAGGGTATTGCTATTTTGGCAATTGAATGTCACCCCAGAACAAAATATATGTTTTTGCGGACACTATGAATCCTGGCCTGCAACAGCTGGGGCACCAGATTCAGGGTATTGCTATTTTGGCAGATTAATTTCACCCCAGAACAAAATATATGTTTTGGCGGACACTATTCTATTTTGCCAGCCACAGCCAAAACCACTGATTTATGGTATTGCTATTTTGGCAATTGAATTTCACCCCAGAACAAAATATATGTTTTGGCGGACACTATGAAATCTGGCCTGCAACAGCTGGGACACCAGATTCAGGGTATTGCTATTTTGGCAGATTAATTTCACCCCAGAACAAAATATATGTTTTAGCGGACACTATGAAATCTGGCCTGCAACAGCTGGGACACCAGATTCAGGGTATTGCTATTTTGGCAGATTAATTTCACCCCAGAACAAAATATATGTTTTGGCAGACACTATTCTATTTTGCCAGGCACAGCTGAAACCACTGATTTATGGTATTGCTATTTTGGCAATTGAATTTCACCCCAGAACAAAATATATGTTTTGACGGACACTATGAAACGTGGCCTGCAACAGCTGGGACACCAGATTCAGGGTATTGCTATTTTGGCAATTGAATGTCACCCCAGAACAAAATATATGTTTTTGCAGACACTATGAATCCTGGCCTGCAACAGCTGGGACACCAGATTCAGGGTATTGCTATTTTGGCAGATAAATTTCACCCCAGAACAAAATATATGTTTTGGCGGACACTATTCTATTTTGCCAGCCACAGCTGAAACCACTGATTTAGGGGATTGGTATTTGGGCAATTGTATTTAACCCCTTAATAAAATATAGAAATTGCTATCCTGAGTTTCTAGGGGTGACAATTAGCACAGCCAAGCCCCTGATGTAGGATATAGCAAAAAAAAACTAGTATTGATGGATTGATGGACTTGGTGGCAGCTTCTTCTGGTGCACCACAAGTCACAAAATGGCCGCCGATCAACCCAGAAAATAAGTGACAGAAAAACGCTCTGTGCAGCCTAAAAGCCAGTGAGCAAGTAACTATCAGAAGTTCAATCATTCACAGCTGTAGATCGATCCGTTCATTAGGTGCTGTTGCTGACTTTTCCCTGCCTAATCTCGCCCTCACAGAAGCTGCGTCCTCTCCCTACACTAATCAGAGCAGTGTGACGTGCGGCGCTACGTGACTCCAGCTTAAAAGAGGCTGGGTCACATGCTGCACTTGGCCAATCACAGCAATGCCATTAGTAGGCATGGCTGTGATGGGCTCTTAGGGCAAGAAGTAAACGCTAGCTGATTGGCTGCTGTGCAGCCCTTCAGAAAGCGGGAAGAAATCGCCGAACAACAGACCCGAACCCGAACTTTTTTGAAAATGTCCAGGTTCGGGTCCGTGTCCCGGACACCCCAAAATTCGGTACGAACCCGAACGATGCTCGAACTGTTCGCTCAACACTACACACATGCACTCTGCAACCGATAACGTTTATTTCACAGTGCTCAGCTATTTCTATAAGTACCATGGAAATAAATGGAGCGGCTGTGCGCATTTTAGACCTCAAGTGGTAGGACTCCCACCAATCTAATAATCTGATGTAACCAGTGTATTCCTTTAATATTATTTAGTAGCATTTATGGCACAGAAAATTCTATCCTTACAATAAGAAAGTTCTATAGTGTAGTGGTAAGTCTGCTGCTATACGGAAAGACTGGGATTCAGTTCCCGGCAGATACATGCTGCCACAAACTTACCTGTCCGGGCTCCTGCGGCGAGATCTTCAGCTTTGGCACTACAGCGCTGGGAGAGACACTCTGCAAAGCCACGTACCCTGGTGATGCATCAGCGACCTTATCAACAGAATGCAATGCTCTACTGAGTTTCCCATCTGGTTCTTATCTGGACTATTATCTGGACTATTTGAATGCTCTCTGTCTCTCAATTTGGTACGCTGATGTCCTCCTGGTTCTTACCCACTTCAGTACGACTCTCTCTCTCTGTGCCTTGCATTTGTCCCTTGGTGTTGTTTGCCTCATACGTTAGAGTAGGGAACGTCGACCAGTTGTGGAATTGCTACTTAGATGTTGCAAGTAGGCAGGGAAAGCGGATAGGGTTCTTGTTAGAGCTCACTGTCCGTGTCCATCCCTATTAAATATCCCCATTTTCACCCCTCCGACCCCCATGATATAAGTCTCAGAGCATTTCATGCTCCGATGCTCTCCCTTTCCCTGTGCTGTATCGCGCAGGGCAAGGGCTTGTTTGTTTACATTGGCACACTGCTAGGTGGAGGCTTCCGCCCAGCGGTGTTCCTGGTGATGTCACGGCTCTGACGGGCGGGCTTTAGCTCTGCCCTATCCATATTACAGGCTAGGACAACGCTAAAGCTCGCCCATTAGTGCCTCTGCCGTGCAGTTACCATGGAGAGCCCGGTTCGTCGCTGGATCTCCTAAAAATGCCTTTGCCAGGCGCAATTCAGCAGAGAGCAAAGAAGAGCATTGGAGCATGAAATGCTCCAATGCTTAAATCAGGGGGGCCAGAGGGGGAAAGAGTAATACGGACAACCCCTTTAAATATACATAAAATTGTATTTTGTATGCTTTTTATTACTGTTTTTTTTGTATAGGAAAGCGCACCAGACTATGCAATGTTACGGCCGCAGCCCACTGCACGGGGACAACTTTATGTAATGTAGACCCCCTTGTGTTTGTACTGAAACAGATCACTATAGGACCGCAGGGGGTCAGCGTTACATCCATAATGCGCCCACGTTATCAGTGTATTTGTCAAGCATGGATCCACCTGAGTGAGCCCCAACCAGTGGCGTTGCGAGGGGGGTGCGGGGGGTGCGGTCCGCACCGGGTGACACCAGTCTGATGGGGTGTCACCAGGGGCGGACTGACTATTGGCAGACGCGACGGAGATGAGCGCTTGCATTGTGCTCATCTCCGTGCGGAGCAGCAGCAGAGGAGGGAGAGGCGTGTCCTCTCTCTCCCAGTTCCTCTGTTAGGCTGCCAGCACTAGGCCGGCAGCCTATCAGAGGCCGGCACCGGCGGCGCAATGACGTCATCGCGCCTCCGGAGCCGTACAGCTCAAGACACAGGCCGGAAGAGGCCTGCATCGCATCGCTGGAGGTAAGTACAAGTGTTCTTTTTTTTTTTTTTTTGGGGGGCTACTGGCACTAAAGGGGGCTACTGGCACTAAAGGGTGCTACTGGCACTAAAGGGTGCTACTGGCACTAAAGGGGGCTACTGGCACTAAAGGGTGCTACTGGCACTAAAGGGGGCTACTGGCACTAAAGGGTGCTACTGGCACTAAAGGGGGCTACTGGCACATAAAGGGTGCTACTGGCACTAAAGGGTGCTACTGGCACTAAAGGGTGCTACTGGCACATAAAGGGTGCTACTGGCACTAAAGGGTGCTACTGGCACATAAAGGGGGCTACTGGCACATAAAGGGTGCTACTGGCACTAAATGGTGCTACTGGCACTAAAGGGGGCTACTGGCACATAAAGGGGGCTACTGGCACATAAAGGGTGCTACTGGCACTAAAGGGGGCTACTGGCACACAAAGGGTGCTACTGGCACTAAAGGGGGCTACTGGCACTAACGGGGGCTACTGGCACACAAAGGGGGCTACTGGCACACAAAGGGTGCTACTGGCACTAAAGGGGGCTACTGGCACATAAAGGGGGCTACTGGCACTAAAGGGGGCTACTGGCACATAAAGGGGGCTACTGGCACTAAAGGGGCTACTGGCACTAAAGGGGCTACTGGCACATAAAGGGACGGCTACTGGCACATAAAGGGACGGCTACTGGCACTAAAGGGGCTACTGGCACATAAAGGGGACGGCTACTGGCACTAAAGGGGGCTACTGGCACATAAAGGGGACGGCTACTGGCACTAAAGGGGGCTACTGGCACTAAAGTGTGCTACTGGCACTAAAGGGTGCTACTGGCTCATAAAGGGTGCTACTGGCACTAAAGGGGGCTACTGGCACATAAAGGGGGCTACTGGCACATAAAGGGACGGCTACTGGCACATAAAGGGGACGGCTACTGGCACATAAAGGGGACGGCTACTGGCACATGAGGAGGGACTAATGGCACATGAGGGGGGACTAATGGCACATGAGGGGGGCCTAATGGCACATGAGGGGGCCTAATGGCACATAAGGGGAGATGGCTACTGGCACATATGGGGGGCTACTGGCACACAATAAGGGGGCTACTGGCACATGGGGGAGGCACAAGAGAGGCACTTATTACTAGCACATGTGGTGGCATGGAGAGGCACGTGTTACTGGCACATTATTATGGGGCACTATGTGCGCCTCAATCCTGGGGGTGAGAAAAGAGAAATGATGGGGGACAATCACAAAATGTCTGTTTGTGCCATGGAGCCTGGAGGAAGAAAAGAAATGTGCCACCCATGGGGGAGATGACATGATGAGGGGACAATGATGAAGAGAGGGACAATGTTGGAATCTGTGCCATGGGGGGAGGTGACATCATGTACCCCCTCCTGGCACAGTCAGACTTCAACATTGTCCCTCACCATGTCACCCCCGATGGTACAGACTCCAACATTTCCCCATTGGGGATCATGAAGGATCGGAGCTGACGGCTGACATGGGGGGGCATGATGGATGGGGGCTGACGGCTGACACGGGGGGCTGATCTGAGGTGTGATTAACATTGGTGGTCTGACCTGAGGTATAGTGGAAAATATTGTTTCTTATTATACTCCTCTAAAACCTGTGTGTGTGTTATAGTCTTATAGGGCGAAAAGTACAGTCTTCAAGCGATTGAAGCATAGCGAAGATACCAGGACCACACAGAGGAGAAGCCAGCTGCTGCACAGAGGACCAGGACCAGGTGAGCTGCGGGCGGGGGGTCGCCGGCCCAGGTCACGTCACTCACACAGGCACAGCACAGCCTGAACCAGCCCAGACTTGTTGCTGATGTTAATGGCTGCTATAACATTGCACCATCCTTCTGAACATACACATCTGTCATCCGCCTTACCTCATGATCCTGGAGCTGTGCTGTACAGTGGCCGCCGAGCTCTACAGCACAGCTCCAGGATCATGAGGTAAGGCGGATGACAGATGTGTATGTTCAGAAGGATGGTGCAATGTTATAGCAGCCATTAACATAACAGCAGCAATTCCTCTTTAGTTATATGTGAAGACACTTCGTACACACCGGACTGTAAGTGAATTAATAACTAAGGCCCCTTAGTCGCCGGAAATGCCCACCGGATCCGTCACAACGCAACACACCTGAAAACATTTGAAGACTGATCAGTCTTCAAAATGCTTTCAGTGTTACCATGGCAGCCAGGACGCTACTAAAGTCCCGGCTGCCATGAAAAGTAGTGGGAGCCAGGGAGAAGCTACTTACCGTGTGGCTCCTGGGCGCTCCACAATGACGTCACAGCGCCCTACGTCGCATGATCACATTATCCATGTGATGTAGGGGCGCTGTGATGTCATTGTGGAGCACCCTGGGAGCCGCACGGACGGTAAGTAGCTCCTCCCTGGCTCCTCACTACTTTCCATGGCAGCCAGGACTTTAGTAGCGTCCTAGCTACCATGGTTACCATTCAGAAAGGTAAACGTCAGATCCGGCGATGCGCCGAAACAACATTTAGCTTAAAGTCGGATCCGGATTAATGCTTTTCAATGGGCATTAATTCCAGATCCGTCCTTGCGGCATGCCTTCAATTTTTTTGGCCCAAGGAAAATCCGCAGCATGCTGTGGATTTTTCAACGGCAAAATAACATTTGAATACTGAACTGAAGACATCCTGATGCATCCTGAACGGATTGCTCTCCATTCAAGATGCACTGGGACAATCCTGATCAGTATCTTTCCGTCTTAGAGCCCCGAGGACGGAACTCTAGCACGGAAAGGAAAAACGCAAGTGTGAAAGAGGCCTAAGCACTAGTGAGTATCTGTTATTTTTGGTTATATGACTAAAACATTATTGCTTCGGGGGGGGTCTGGGGTGACACCATTTTCTACCGCACCGGGTGACACCTATAATTACCCCGTACACCAGCCACAGCCACCTGCAGATGTCATCAAGAGTAGTGCTCACCAGGGGATCACCAATCCTCCACTGATGGGCCCCAAAGTGTGAGTGGGGCCTGGGGCGATGTTCTGTTTGCACCCCTAATAGCTATACGTTTGATAACATCTAATTGAAAGAAAAGGGACCTGAGCCCGGCCCCATCTCTGATGGCTGTATGTCCATTTAAAGAAGTGATGTTATCTATAAATAGGGGCCCCCAAGTCCCCTCTTTGAATATAGCAGCAGGGCACATGTCACCCAATCTCCATTAATTTTTGTAGGGCTGACATAGAATTGTGCTCTATCCAGAGCAGACGCGGGATCCCCTCATTCTTTGGATCATGGATGTTACAGTGCTGGACCTTCGGCCATGTTTGTCACCTATCTTGAGGACATGGGTTAAGTAATTTCTGTTGGATAACCCCTTTAGAGCAGCAGATTGCAAGGATAGTAATAGGAATGACAGAGGAAACCTAGCACCATAAGTGTAGACAAAGCCCTTAACTCCCCCCCCACCCCCAAAAAAAAAAATCAAGGACATTTTTTGTGAATTTTATAATTTTTATTTAAAATACATGAATAGAGTCAATTTATTAGGAAGCCAATTAACCTATCTGTATATTTTTGGAGTATGGGAGGAAACCGGAGAACCCGGAGGAAACCCACGCAGACACGGGGAGAACATACAAACTCCATGCAGACGTAGTCTTTAGTTGGATTAGCACCCAGGGATGAAGCGCTGCAAGGCACCAGTGCTAATCACTGAGCCACCGTGCTGCCCATGATGTTGAGGAGGAGACTCTCCAGAGGACACTTCTTGGTTTTCTCTGTTGGTCAGTGATGGTCAGTAGAATCCAACAGAGGATGAATGTGAAGCATCCAAGGTGGAACTCTTCAGAGGTCATCTTTGGGTGATCTTTGGGTATATTGGTGCATATGTTTTGGCGTCCATGATGAAGGAGAAGTAGAAGACTGGATGGTACTAGAGACAAAGCAAAACATAATCAGACCTCACTGTATCCTCACTTACATTACTATATGGAGTCTGGGTGACACTGGACTTACCTGTGTCTTCTGCACCACCTACATCCTCCTTCATCCATTTCATTAAAAGCAGCGGACGCGGCACAGGGGGCAGTGTGGATTTGCCCGAATCCAGCGTGCGATGCAAGGCAGGTGGAATACATGGGAACATGGCAGAACGGTGACTTGCTCTCCAATCTTGTAGTCCTCCATGCAGATGGTGCAGGACTGGAGGTCTTCATTATCAGTGAAGTTTCTAGATGGGAGTCTCTGAATCTGCCTGGCCCTCCTGCCTCGCAGACGTCTTCCTCGAACAGGCCTGTTGTTTGTAGCCTGTGCAGTTGGCTGTATGTTGGGAACCAGTTGGCTGGTGCTTGGTGCTGGTTCCTCCAGCCTCTCAGATGTTCGCTGAGGAGATCTGCTTCGGTCTCTGGATGCTTGCAGGCTATTTAGCGGCTCTCTGGTGCTGGGACCTGGTGTTGGCTCTTCCCGGGTAGATGGATCAGTCCTGGGTTGATATTCTCCAGCAGTTCTCAGCTCAGTCCCATCATTTATACGAACGCCACTTGTTTCAGGCTGTTCGGCTGGTCGTATTGGGGACCGGCTTCTTCCCGCATCCTGCCTGCGGCGTGGTGGAACTCGACCACGTCTTCGTCCTCTGTCTGGGACATTCTCGTGGTCATCATCAGTTTCCACTGGTTGACGCCGTCTAATCCTTTGAGACCTCAGTCTTCCATCAGCAATGCCTAGGAATGACACAAGGATACAATGATGTGAGAGAGGGAAGAGAGAAAGTGAAGGAGGAGAGAGAGAAAGGGAGCGAGACTAAAGGAGGGAGAGAGGCACAGGGAATGTGTCTGTGTGTGTGTGGGGGAGATAAATTGTACATAAGATATTCCACCCAAGGTAACTGTCCCTAAAATTCCCCTTACCTTCATCTCCTGATTGGCTCATCCATGAGCTCTGGTCAATGGCCAGCTGCAGGAGTTCCCGGTAGCTCATCGCTCCGGCTTGTAGGCAGTAATATAAAATATTGTAGAGGGAACAAATTGGATGGACTCTACTATTCAGAAGTTGCACTTGGTGTTTATGTGCGGTTTAAGTAGCTTTGGCAGTAGCCTCCGCTTACGAAATGTCCGTGTGGACCAATAGGTTATGAAGTTGCCTCCGCTTAGAGAAGTTTCGGCAGAGCTTCCGCTTAGGTAATAGTCCTGTGGACCAATAGGTTATGAAGTTGCCTCCGCTTAGAGAAGTTTCGGCAGAGCTTCCGCTTAGGTAATGGTCCTGGGAACCGAGTGAGTTTTTGGAAGTAGCCTCCGCTTAGAGAAGTTTTGGCTGTAGCTTCCACCAGAAAATGGCACTGGACTGACCGTGGTTGGGCTCTTTCCAGAGTCATGTCTTTGTGATGTCATAATTAGTGATACCTCAGCCAAAGCGGCTGTGATTGGTCTGATTGGGCCTTCTTGAATGATGATGTCATAATGGGCGCTGCACCTGACATTCTACCTACAGCTCTACTATCCAGAAATGGTATACTAATGCAATATATACAGTCATGTGAAAAAATTAGGACACCCTTTGAAAGCATGTGGTTTTTTGTAACATTTTTAATAAATGGTTATTTCATCTCCGTTTCAACAATACAGAGAGATTAAAGTAATCCGACTAAACAAAGAAAACTGAAGAAAAGTCTTTTCAAGATCTTCTGTAAATGTCATTCTACAAAAATGCCTATTCTAACTGAGGAAAAAGATAGGACACCCTTGCCCCTAATAGCGAGTGTTACCTCCTTTGGCTGAAATAACTGCAGTGAGACGGTTCTTGTAGCCATCTACCAGTCTTCGACATCGGTCTGAGGAAATTTTACCCCACTCCTCAATGCAGAACTTTTTCAGCTGTGAGATGTTTGAGGGTTTCTTGCACGTACAGCCCTTTTCAAGTCACCCCACAGCATCTCAATGGGATTCAAATCTGGACTTTGACTTGGCCATTCCAGGACTCTCCATTTCTTCTTTTTCAGCCAATCTTTGGTTGATTTACTAGTATGTTTTGGGTCATTGTCATGTTGCATGGTCCAGTTCCGCTTCAGCTTTAATTTTCTAACTGATGGTCTCACATGTTCTTCAAGCACCTTCTGATACACAGTAGAATTCATCGTGGATTCTATGATGGTGAGCTGACCAGGTCCTGCTGCAGCAAAGCAGCCCCAAACCATGACACTTCCACCTCCATGCTTCACAGTTGGTATGAGGTTCTTTTCTTGGAATGCTGTGTTTGGTTTACGCCAAACATGTCCTCTGCTGTTGTGTCCAAATAATTCAATTTTGGACTCATCTGTCCAAAGAACATTATTCCAGAAGTCCTGGTCTTTGTCAACTTTATCTCTGGCAAATGTCAGTCTGGCCTCGATGTTTCTCTTGGAAAGCAAAGGTTTCCTCCTTGCACACCTCCCATGCAAGTTAAACTTGTACAGTCTCTTTCTGATTGTAGAGGCATGTACTTCTACATCAACAGTAGCCAGAGCCTGCTGTAGTTCTCGAGATGACACTTTAGGGTTTTTGGAGACCTCTTTTTAGCATCTTGCGGTCTGCTCTTGGGGTGAACTTGCTGGGGCGACCAGTCCTGGGCATGTTGGCAGTTGTTTTGAAAGCCCTCCACTTGTAGACTATCTTCCCGGACAGTGGAATGGCTGATTTCAAAATCTTTGGAGATCTTTTTAAATCCCTTCCCAGACTCATAGGCTGCTACAATCTTTTTCTGAAGTCCTCTGACAGCTCTTTTGCTCTCACCATGGTGCTCACTCTCACTTCAACAGTCAGGAGCACACCAAACTAAATGTCTGAGGTTTAAATAGGGCAAGCCTCATTCAACATGCAGAGTAACGATCTACTAATTATGTGCACCTGGTGTGATATACCTGTGTGAGATCTGAGCCAATTTAAGAGGGAATACATGTGAGGGTGTCCTATCTTTTTCCTCAGTTAGAATAGGCATTTTTGTAGAATGACATTTACAGAAGATCTTGAAAAGACTTTTCTTCAGTTTTCTTTGTTTAGTTGGATTACTTTAATCTCTCTGTATTGTTGAAACGGAGATGAAATAACCATTTATTAAAAATGTTACAAAAAACCACATGCTTTCAAAGGGTGTCCTAATTTTTTCACATGACTGTATACACATTTTGAACCTTGGTGACGACCCCCTCTATCTTCTGTTTACAGGACAGTCAGTGTGGAGCGCGTCTTCACAGTTATGTACACAGAAGACGGAGCATCGCTTTAAGCTATTTTTCTAATAGAAATGTACGATTTCAGTTATTAAAGTATATTACGAAAATGGTCAGTATCACTGTGCCTAAATATAAAAAAACAACAACAAATGAGTTACACTTTAAACCTTTGTATATCGGCTCCTATTACGACCTGCGCCTACAGTATGTGCTGTCTCCATACAGTACTGCTCTTATACCAGTGCAGTAACCTCTTCTGCATTTTAGAATGGTATGTTTCATGGATCAGTCCTGTGCAATGTGTCCATGGCCTAAATCATACCTCCCAATCGTCCCGAATCCGGCAGGACAGTCCCGGATTTCAGTGGCTGTCCCGCAGCCCCGGTACTGGGGAAGTATGTCTCGCTTTCTGGCAGCTGTGCCAGCCTCCATAGGATGCAGAGACAGCTGCCTGTATTGATGAAGCAGGAGCCGTCCATCGGCTCCGGCTCTTCATACCTCCGCCCTGCCGGCGCTCCACGATGCTGGTCTAGGCAGGGGGCAGGGCCAGGATCTCTGTGTGTCCTGCTGTTGCTATTGCTGCTGCTGGGGAACGAGGTGAGTATGTGGAGTTTGTTTTTTTACTGCCTGTGAAGGGGGCACTTTACTGTGCATATTACAGTGAGAGGGCACAGCTGGGCATCTTACAGTGAAGGGCAACACTGGGCATATTACTGCAAGGGGTCACAGCTGGGCATATTACTGCGAGGTGGAACAGATGGGCATATTACTGTGAGGGGGCACAACTGGACATATTACTGCAAGGGTCACAGGTGGGCATATTACTGTGAGGGGCACAGATGGGCATATCACTTTGAGGGGGCACATAAATAGGCATAACTACTGTGAGGGGGCCACATATCTGGGCATAACTGCAGTGTCCCAGGGGTCAGTAGTGTAGCTTTAGGTATGCTTGGCTTTGTAGTGCAGGGCAACCCACTAACCTGGGACCGACTGTCGTCTTCAATCGTGTCAGCACTGGAACAGGCAGGTGATGAATGTCGTGACGCCAGTGCCAGTTGAGCGGTGGCACACCGTGTAGTGACAGGTGGAATAATTGAGGAATCCTTATACTTGAATAACAGGATAACTTTGCTGAGCGTAGTTGAAAATAGATGAACAGTCAGTATGTACAGTTCCAGAATATTCCACACGTTACAATACA
>JAKVIS010005076.1:0-12653 GCA_033119425.1 Bufotes viridis
AAAGATGTGGGTCACAAAAACAGGAAGAGCACATGACAATGCACTACTGATCACCGAAAGTGTCTATGTCACTAAATGTATGAAGCAAGATGCAGCTTCCACTTGTGGACAACAACATGACATCTTCCAGAACAGATAAGAGTCTCATCATCTGTCCCCGAAACTACTATGTTGTGAGGACAACAGAAAAGACACAGATTCTAGTGAGGTCATTATCATCTCAGAACTCACTTTCCTTCCCATGCAGTAAGCCGGCTAAAGGAGCATTCATACATCTGCAAACCGTGGATCAGCAAAACACGGATACTGGCTGTGTGCATGCCGCGTCGTGGTGAGGACCCATTGACTTCAATGGGGTCACGGTCCGCATTTTTCAGGCAGTCTATCTTTTGAGTTACAAACATACGAATGCGGAAAGCACACAGATAATCCATGTGCCTTCTACATCCATATGTCCATTGCACAAAAAGACAGAATATGTCCTATACTTCTCTGCAAAATGAGTACCAACTGAAGTCAACGGGTACACGATTTGCAGAAAACGGAAAAACGGATACAGTTATGTGCATGGCGTCTAACAGTCCCGCTCTGTATTGTAATGAATCCCCTTGACTCCTAAAGTCAAAGAAACAGTACAGTGGACTCCCACACGCTTCATTACCATAAAGAGCAAGTCGGACAAAACTCCCAAAATCATCCACGCCCAGTGGCCCCACAAACTGCTGGTGCTGATTTTGCCCTGATAAGTTGCGTTGTGCCAGACATCATATATAGTTCCCCATTCTGTTTCATAGAGAGGAATCCAGAGCGGGGTATCTCCCCCTTCATGATGCCCATGTGGGCACAGGACAAGGGCTGTGTACAAGGTAACCCCGTTAAATCAAGTCATTTTCCGATAGCAAAAAATCTAGTGCAACTACCCATGGACTGCTGAACAGATGACAGACTATATATTTAGGTTTCGAAAACAGTCATCCCAATCAGGCGATGTAATTAGATCCTACAGAACATTCGCTACCATTTTACCCCATATCATCTCTATAATGCATTTGATTCCAGCGAAATGTACAGAATACAGCAAGAATGGATGATAATGAGGCAATTATAGCTAAAAATAAAAATGCTTCTATTCTCACATTCTCCATTATTTCTGACTAATGTGCAAAGATTCACTGGGACTTCGCATTCTAAAAAAAGGGATTTTAAATGGGAAGAGTTGGATCTGAGATTCCTGCAGCATCTGTAACCAGTTACAAGGCCGTATGGTACCACAGCGGAGGGGCACTAGAAAGACTGGCATGCCACAAACGTGGTAGTCCATTCATTCACTGCTGTAATACAATGGATCGTGTGCCCACCTGCCCCTGACTTAAGGGGTCTTCTGAGACTTTATAATGATAACCTATCCTCACAACAGGTCATCAGTATTTAATCGGTGAGGGTCAGACACCCGGGACCCCTGCCGATCAGCTGTTTGAGAAGGCACCAGTGCTCAGAGTAGCGCCACAGCCTTCTTGCCGCTTTCCCTAGGCCAGTGACGACACGTTCATCGGTCACGTGGCCTAAGAGCAGCTCAGCCTCATAAAAGTGAATGTGGCTGAGCTGCAATACCAAGCGCTGCCACTTTACAATGTACGGTGCTGCGCTTGGTGAGCAAGGAGAAGGCCAAGGCGTTCACAGGAGCGCCGGTGTCTTCTCAGACAGCTCATCAGCGAGGGTCCCGGGTGTCGGACCCCCACCAATCAGATACTGATGACCAATCCTGAGGATAAGTCTTAGAAAACCCTTTTAAAGGGGTTTCAGCAGCTTGACTTCTGGGAATCAGCGGCAGATCACCACAGGAATAATGCCAATTGATGTTTACTGGACAGCCATCAACTTCTGTGCTTTTCCTTGGCGCTAGTTCGATAACCATTACTCACCGTACAGGTTTCTGTATGGAAATAAGCAGTCTGGACGAGTTTTCTTTAGTCATAAGTAATGTGCCAAGATCCGCTGCTAGAGCAAGGGTCTGGGCCGAGACCTCAAGCATGCCTTGCACAAACAAATATGGTTTACAAAGGTGTCAAACATAGCTTTTTAAAGAATTGTTTTTTAAACCAAAGTCAGAAGCGAATCCAGCCGGAAGGAGATAAACGCTTCCTTTATATTTCTTATTCGACACACTTCTGGCTTCAGCTCCAAAAACTGTATCAAAAGTGCCACAAAGTGTGACACTACCCTTAGGGGCGGCCTGGAGAGCTGTGCGAGGGCTTTCTAGGTTACAGACCTTCTAAAAACGGCAAAACCGCAACATACCTGTCCATTATTAGCCCATGGGGAATGTAGACCTTTTCCAGATCCGACGCATAATGCTTAGGAATACAGAAGAGGTCAAGATCGTATCCTTGTTCGTCATCAGCAAGCTGCAAATATAAAAAAAGAGCGTATTTGAATAAGTAATCCTAAGGCTAAGCGTCCACGTTCCGCAGATGAAACGACAACATATGCAAATGTCAGATCCAGCGCTGTGAGGGAGGCGATCCACAGAATTATGTCAAAAGCTCCTTTATCATCAGCAGGGATTATTATTTCATGACTCTTGATCGATTATTGGAAGTTAGACCTCTTACAGACACATTCACAGTCGTGATTTCCCGTTTTGGTATCGAAGTATCGCACGGCATTATAATCATTTATAATGCTGTGTGTCTCTGCATGACCGCGCATCAACTAAAATATACAGACATAAAGCTGTGGAAATAGAGATACACAGCATTAGAAATCACTATAATTCTGTGCGATACTGTCCATAACGGGAAGTCATGCGCCAACACAGAGCACGTTTTCCATACTGGACACGCTCATCTGAAAGAGGCCTCCCTGCACATCAGGATATGTTATGATCGGTGGTCTGACCTCTGTAATCATCACCCATCCTGAGAATAGATGCCCCCATCCCCTTTTAAGAGGTGTCTGCACAGCCGGGTGGACTAGTCCCATTCATTTAAATGGAGATGTGCTGCATTGAAGGGCCACAATCCACCTTTTCCTCAGGACTGAGGGGGTTCCGGAGGTCAGGCAACAACCGATCATAAAGTGATGGCTTATCTTGGCAATGTGCAATCATTAACCCTGGGTTCACACCTGAGCGTTTCTGAGACGGGCGTTTTACAGCGCGTTTTTGCAAATAGGAAACGCGCATCATACGCGCGTTCGTGACTCTGCAGACCAATTGAAAAAGGCATATCTACACTTTAACGCGTGTTAAACGCGCGTTTTATGCGCATTCCCATTGAAGTCTATGGGTGCAAACGCGCGACAAAACGCCCCAAAGAAGCTCAAGAACTTCTTTGAGCGTAGGGCGTTTTACAGCGCGTTGAACGCGCTGTAAAATGCTCAGGTGAGAACCATGCCCATAGGGAAACATGAGTTTTCTCCTGTTGAGCGTTTTACAAGTGTGAACTGAGGGTAAGAGGGGAATAGCTCTATAAATATGCACAGCTGTTGATTCCCCACTTGGCTTTGTACAGGACTGAGGGCTTCAGAGATCCCCCTGAAATACTCTGCCACCACGAGCTCTCCCTCCTGTTGCCCCCTATGGATTTTCCCAGCTCTCCCTCCTGTTGCCCCTATAGACTTTCCCAGCTCCCCCTCCTGTTGCCCCTATAGACTTTCCCAGCTCCCCCTCCTGTTGCCCCCTATGGATTTTCCCAGCTCTCCCTCCTGTTGCCCCTATAGACTTTCCCAGCTCTCCCTCCTGTTGCCCCTTTAGACTTTCCCAGCTCTACCTCCTGTTGCCCCTATAGACTTTCCCAGCTCTACCTCCTGTTGCCCCCCATAGACTTTCCCAGCTCTACCTCCTGTTGCCCCCCATAGACTTTCCCAGCTCTACCTCCTGTTGCCCCCCATAGATTTTTCTAGCTCTACCTCCTGTTGCCCCCTATAGATTTTCCCAGCTCTACCTCCTGCTGCCCCGTATGGATTTTCTCAGCTATACCGTCTTTTGCCCCTATAGATTTTCCCTGCTCTCCCTCCTCTTGCCCCCTATAGATTTTCCCAGCTCCCCCTCCTGTTGCCCCCTATAGATTTTCCCAGCTCTCCCTCCTGCTGCCCCCTATAGATTTTCCCAGCTCTCCCTCCTGCTGCCCCCTATAGATTTTCCCAGCTCTACCTCCTGCTGCCCCATATGGATTTTCTCATCTATACCGTCTTTTGTCCCTATAGATTTTCCCTGCTCTCCCTCCTCTTGCCCCCTATAGATTTTCCCAGCTCTCCCTCCTGCTGCCCCCTATGGATTTTCCCAGCTCTACCTCCTGTTGCCCCCTATAGACTTTCCCAGCTCTACCTCCTGTTGCCCCCTATAGACCTTCCCAGCTCTACCTCCTGTTGCCCCCCATAGATTTTCCTAGCTCTACGTCCTGTTGCCCCCTATAGATTTTCCCAGCTCTACCTCCTGCTGCCCCGTATGGATTTTCTCATCTATACTGTCTTTTGCCCCTATAGATATTCCCTGCTCTCCCTCCTCTTGCCCCCTATGGATTTCCCAGCTCTACCTCCTGTTGGCCCCTAAAGGTTTTCCCACCTCTACCTCCTGTTTGCCCCTATAGATTTCCCCACCTCTACCTCTCTTTACCTCATATTGTTTAAACACAGATTTTTCTCAAAGGCTAAAAGTTCTGTAATATATGGCACCGTGTAGGTTTCTGTCCCTGCAACGAATCAGCCTCAGTGAGGCCTCCCGGGTTCTCAGGAACCTAAGCAACATCACTTCTTATACAGAATGTAATATAACAGGTTACATACCCCGACCAAGAGCACGCTCAGTGGTAAAACCTCCGAAACTAGGTAGCCGATACCCTCTGACCGCGCCACAAATCGTAAAGGGGAAATTATCTATTTAAGGAATTCATCCATTTTTAGCTGTTACAAAAATGCAGAAATACATAGCAAACTTTTGAAAGGGCCATTCCATTCCGCGAATATGAATATTACAAACCAGAACGCACACTGATGCGTGTATGAAGCTTAAATCTGTAAAAGGAGTTTTAAAAAGTAGCAAAAGTATATCCCCGGCCGCTACTAGCACAACACTACCCGTCAATGATCATGAGCGGAGTTGCAGGCTGTCTCCTCAATTGGCAGACTGTGTTAGACATCCCTCTTGAATGCCAGGGCAATTATAGAGGGGGGCAGAAGTACAACTAAGAACACAGCTGAGAACCAGCTGCAGAAATCAGGGAGAGGACGGGGAGACACAGAGCAGACCCTGCAGAAATCAGGGAGAGGACGGGAAGACACAGAGCAGACCCTACAGAAATCAGGTAGAGGACGGGGAGACGGCACAGAGCAGACCCTGCAGAAATCAGGGAGAGGACGGGGAGACACAGAGCAGACCCTGCAGAAATCTGGGAGAAGACGGGGAGACACAGAGCAGACCCTGCAGAAATCAGGGAGAAGACGGGGAGACACAGAGCAGACCCTGCAGAAATCAGGGAGAAGACGGGGAGACACAGAGCAGACCCTGCAGAAATCAGGTAGAGGACGGGGAGACACAGAGCAGACCCTGCAGAAATCAGGTAGAGGACGGGAAGACAGCACAGAGAAGACCCTGCAGAAATCAGGGAGAAGACGGGGAGACACAGAGCAGACCCTGCAGAAATCAGGTAGAGGACGGGAAGACAGCACAGAGCAGATACTGTAGAAATCAGGTAGAGGACGGGAGACACAGAGCAGATACTGTAGAAATCAGGTAGAGGACTGGGAGAACGCACAGAGCAGACACGGCAGAAATCAGGTAGAGGACGGGGAGACAGCACAAAGCAGACCCTGCAGAAATCAGGGAGAGGACAGGGAAACAGCACAGAGCAGACCCTGCAGAAATCAGGGAGAGGACGGGGACTCAGCACAGAGCAGACCCTGCAGAAATCAGGGAGAGGACGGGGAGACACAGAGCAGACCCTGCAGAAATCAGGGAGAGGACGGGAAGACACAGAGCAGACCCTGCAGAAATCAGGGAGAGGACGGGAAGACAGCACAGAGCAGACCCTGCAGAAATCAGGGAGAGGACGGGGAGACACAGAGCAGACCCTGCAGAAATCAGGGAGAGGACGGGAAGACAGCACAAAGCAGACCCTGCAGAAATCAGGTAGAGGAAAGGGAGACAGCACAGAGCAGACCCTGCAGAAATCAGGGAGAGGACGGGGAGACACAGAGCAGACCCTGCAGAAATCAGGGAGAGGACGGGAAGACACAGAGCAGACCCTGTAGAAATCAGGTAGTGGACGGGGACTCAGCACAGAGCAGACCCTGCAGAAATCAGGGAGAGGACGGGGACTCAGCACAGAGCAGACACTGCAGAAATCAGGTAGAGGACAGGGAGACACAGAGCAGACCCTGCAGAAATCAGGTACAGGACGGGGAGACACAGAGCAGACCCTGCAGAAATCAGGTACAGGACGGGGAGACACAGAGCAGACCCTGTAGAAATCAGGTAGAGGACGGGAGACACAGAGCAGATACTGTAGAAATCAGGTAGAGGGACGGGGAGACAGCACAGAGCAGACACTGCAGAAATCAGGGAGAGGACAGGGAGACAGCACAGAGCAGACCCTGCAGAAATCAGGGAGAGGACAGGGACACAGCACAGAGCAGACCCTGCAGAAATCAGGGAGAGGACGGGGACTGAGCACAGAGCAGACCCTGCAGAAATCAGGGAGAGGACGGGGAGACACAGAGCAGACACTGCAGAAATCAGGGAGAGGACGGGAAGACAGCAGAGCAGACCCTGCAGAAATCAGGTAGAGGACGGGGAGACAGCACAGAGCAGACCCTGCAGAAATCAGGGAGAGGACGGGGACTCAGCACAGAGCAGACCCTGCAGAAATCAGGGAGAGGACGTGGAGACAGCACAGAGCAGACACTGCAGAAATCAGGGAGAGGACGGGGAGACAGCACAGAGCAGACACTGCAGAAATCAGGTAGAGGACGGGGAGACAGCACAGAGCAGACACTGCAGAAATCAGGGAGAGGACGGGGAGACAGCACAGAGCAGACCCTGCAGAAATCAGGGAGAGGACGGGGAGACAGAACAGAGCAGACCCTGCAGAAATCAGGTAGAGGACGGGGAGACACAGAGCAGACCCTGCAGAAATCAGGGAGAGGACGGGGAGACAGAACAGAGCAGACCCTGCAGAAATCAGGTAGACTTCTGAGGTCTGTGGGATTAAACAGCAGAGGTTTTGTCATTAGTACAGTTAGTACCAAGTTACTGGCAGCCACCCTGATGTGTTGGTTCATACCGCAATGTACACGTATGATGGGGAGGGGGGGGTGTTACTACTAATGAGACTGCACTATTAAGCCAAGGAGCCACGGTTATATGAGACCTTCCAGCACCGACATCCATATGTTCTCCGTGTACGTATATATCCCGTGCTCCAGAAATAGAAGATATTCCATTCCGCGTGTGCTGCAGAGTATCCCCGCACGTGTGGCCCCGGTTGTCAGTAAGGAGACCCGTGTCCTGGACTCCGATGTTCACATTCATCACCCCATAGACGTCACATTGACAGGATGTTCTTAAAGGCATGAAGCCTGCCCAAGAATAGAAGCCGTTTTCATGAGACCCACAGCACAGACTCTCTGGACACACTCAGCGGTTTCTTACACTAATTTGATAAGCGGCGATACATACGTCCCATGTCTACGGAGAAAGTGTGCAAAAAACCCGAGCTAGGACCCTACTAGTAAGAGCAGACTTTATGTGCACATACAGCAGGACTGGTCATGGTCCACGCCTCAGCCTGGCTCTCTAGCCCTGGTCATGGTCCACGCCTCAGCCTGGCTCTCTAGCCCTGGTCATGGTCCACGCCTCAGCCTGGCTCTCTAGCCCTGGTCATGGTCCACGCCTCAGCCTGGCTCTCTAGCCCTGGTCATGGTCCACGCCTCAGCCTGGCTCTCTAGCCCTGGTCATGGTCCACGCCTCAGCCTGGCTCTCTAGCCCTGGTCATGGTCCACGCCTCAGCCTGGCTCTCTAGCCCTGGTCATGGTCCACGACTCAGCCTGGTTCTCTAGCCTGGTCATGGTCCACGACTCAGCCTGGCTCTCTAGCCCTGGTCATGGTCCACGACTCAGCCTGGTTCTCTAGCCATGGTCCTGATCAATGACTCAGGGCTGGAGACCCTGTAGACTTCACAACCAGGGACAACCCTCAAGGCCACTTCTTCTCTGAGAGATGAGGCCCGTCCATCTCAGAAGGGGAAGGAGCAGAGTTCTACTAAAACCATATTTCGCCATAAGCAGTGTAAGTGATAGGCACACGTAGAAGACAGCACACAGGAGGCGACACACACAGAGAACGTGCATGCTCGGCGTGTACCGGATCAGGAGGAGGACATATTACTGGAGACTTCAGCAGACACTACAACTACATAACATCTTTGGAGGTCCAGAAATAAGAACTTTCACAAATATCAATACAAAACCTAAAATGTTCTCCGTTACTAGTGACCTTCAGGACATTTATGACTCCATGAGTAGCCCTGTAGATAAGATGAAGGCCTCCAGACACCTCTGTGTTTTGCAGATGATCATCAGAAAGGGCCAGTGTGAATACAACCTGACTCATCATTTCCAGACAGGTGGGATCCTAGAAGTCCACGACCATAATGTTCCACACCCAGTAATTACCTTCTGAGGAGACCACAGGAATGGAGCCCAGGCCTCAGACATTCACCGCCAATGTGGGGCTCAACTCAGAACAGCTCCACCTAGTGACCCCACAGTGTGACATGAACGCCCAACTCAACAGCACGTGTTCTCCTAGTCATGACATACTGGGAGCCTAGCTACATCGGATTCCTCTATATCGTCACATACACGTGCTTACTTGTTGACCAAGAAAATTAAGCCTTCCAGATCAAAGTCCCTCAGTCCTTGTTTTCCCCCATATTTCCCTGTTCTCCATACGCCGCAGCACGACACAAAACTCAATAATTTCTTATATGCTACAATCGAGATATCGCGCTCCGTGCGCCCAGCCTCCCGACTTCCTGATGTATATCGTGACATGCAGGACTTCTCGGGCCTTTTCCAGTGCAGCATGTGGAGGCTGAGGCGCTTGCTGTTGCCATGGCGCCCGATCACACCTGCGCTTCATGCGGAGCCCTCGTTCTGTTCCTGTAGCCGGTGTCACCTTCCTCTCCGCCGCTACCCGTGCACGGACTCCCCCTCCGCAGCAGTGAACAGCCCGGCCTGACTCACCACAATACAGGGGCTCGCCATGTCTTCTGTGCGGGACCACGTCAGCGGAGAGAGGACGAGGCTGCGTGTGTGTCCTCCGGCGGGCGCGCGCTCGCTGCACAACCCTCACAGGCCGCAGCCCGCAGTCACACACATGGCCCGGAGCCCTGCCGCCGAGGGAGGAGCCAGGGCCGCCCAGCATCACACGGCTCCATCCAGGGCTGGAGCGCGCCGCTCACTGCACGGACTCATATATACACATATAATATATATACATATACAGTACATATTTACATTAGATATATACATTACATATACACACATACAGTACATATACACACATACAGTACATATATATACATACACATACAGTACATATATACATTACATATACACACACAGTACATGTATACATTACATATACACACATACAGCCATTATGTGTGTATTATTATTATTTATTTGAGGCGCTATTCATTCCATAGCGCTGTACATATCATAAGCGGTTGCACATGCATAATACAGGCAATTGCATTAAGCATGGGCAGAGACAAGTTACAGACTGGTACACAGAAGGATAGAGGGCCCTGCCACGTGAGGTGACCCACAATCTACATGGACATGGGGGATGAGAGACAGTAGGCGAGGAGTGAAGCTGGTCATATACAGTACATATATACAGTACATATATACACACAGTACATATATACTAAGCCTGCACAATATATCGCGAACAGCAGTCGTTATCGCAATTAATCGCCATATCACTATCGCAATTTGCTGACCCAAAAATGCTGCAATTATATTACCGTATTTTTGGCTTTATAAGACACACTTTTTCCCCAAAAAGTGTGGAGGGAATAGCAGTGCGTCTTATAAGCGATGATTGTACTTATCGTGACACTGACACTGTATCTCCGGCCTGCTATGCTGCACCAAGCGCGTCCAGTCGTCCACATCAGTTACAGTACTTGGGGAGGGAGGAGGGGGCTGGTGAAAAGTCGTTATTTTTAAAGAGGACCTTTCACTGGTCCACAGTTTATTAGGCAAAGGTATGTACATGGAGAGCGGCGCCAGGGATGTCCCTGCACTTACTTGTATCCCTGGGTGCCGCTCAGTTCGATCCTCTGTAGCCCCGGTACCCGGCGCTCGCTGCTTCTCAATTTTGCCTGGGAGGCGGAGACTTCTTCTTTTGGCCATGGCGTCTCCTTCTCCCAGGGCTGGGCACTGTCGCAATGGCGCTCAGCTCATATTCAGGATATGATGCCGGGGCTACAGAGGAGAGACGGAGCGGCACCCAGGGACTACAAGTAGGATGCAAGGAGGACATCCCTGGTCTCCGCTCTCCATGTACATAGCTCTTGCCTAATAAACTGTGGATCAGTGAAAGGTTCTCTTAGTGAACTACATGTTCTTTTGTCTATTTCTTTATCTGTTCTGTGCAGCACTATCAAAGAAATATGGCAAGCTTTTGTATCTTGTACTTTTTGCAGAAATGCAAATATGTATTTTATTTTTTCAGTTCTTGAGAGTTCAGCATAACTACATTTACATTATCAGTCATCTGTGTGCGCTTTTGCCTGAAAATCCAAGCAGATAGATCTGCTGCACAATTCCCAGCACAATGCTCGCATCGCATACCGTTATCACGTAATTTTAGGGCCCCTAATGTGTCACTACAAATTCCCATATCGTTCACAGCCCTAATATATACACACACAGCACACCTCTGCACATACTGTACATATACCACACAAGGCGACCTCACAGCACTCCAATTTAGAAAGGTGTTGAACTCATAAATATCCAGTCAGTCCACACAGTGTGGGCTGTAACTTCTGTCTACTGACTAAAACTACTGTCCAATGTTATTGAGGCGTTTTTATGCAAGAGGTGTAAAATGATTGGCACTGGTCATAGACCCTACGAGAGAAACTTGCCTAGGGGGCCACTAGAGCACTCCTCCTCATGGCCACCAGCCGTGTACATAACAATCCGAGGACTTCCAGAGTTAAGAAGAGTTGTGTCACTTCAGCAAATGTCATATGCCATACATGTTATATGTTCTGACAACATTAACATACCCACATAATCACTAATAATAAAAACACGGACCAGAGAGTGGAGGGAAATGGCCAAAGATTTATTTAATATCAACTTCATAAATTAACAGCACCTATGAGCCCAGTCCTAAACTCAGGCTCAAACATTAAGCATGAAACTCAAAGTACATCCCTTAAGGGATGACTTATCCATAAACCACCCAACACCATAAAATCCCCAACCTTAGGGGGGTGGGCGGGGCATGTAAGACCCGGCTCCCTGGGCAGGTACAGATAAAGGCAGCCACCCACGGGCTCCGGACATTTTATAGCCCTTTGTCAACCCCTTCTGACCAATCATATCTTGTCACTAGGGCTCAGATAACTATACTCGAGGCCCTGGCCTCGCTATAGGCCAATCACCTGGCCAATCCCCATCAAAATCACCGGGCAGATTCGACTACCCCAGTGATTTCTATAAAGAGCGGGAAAACATTTTCCCTCCAAAATGCCAAACTGTCAATCACCACTGTACCTGAGGAGAAAAATAGCTCCCTCAGCCACATGGGTCAAACAAAGGACAGTCAATGCCAGTATGGCCATGTGTACCCCTCCATAATGTCCGGGGTACTTCCATTTATCATGTAGACAATGTTATTACAAGCCACTTACTAATGTATTGTAATTGTCCATAGAGGCCTAAGGGCTGGCAGCAGTCAGCAGGGTAACATTGTGGGAGAACCAAGATAAGGAGTTTGTGCTGAGAAGATAGAGAGGTTGATGGAAAAGTGAGGAATCTAAGATGTCTGTGTGGCAAACTCTGCAGAGACAAGATACAGCTGAAAGAAGTCATCATGGCGGTCTGTTCCAAACTGAGAAGAAGGAAAGGAACTACTTCAGAGGAGACATTACCGGATGTAACATTCTCTGTGTAAGAGTGTATACAGAGATAGCTGTCAGTCACTGATAGTTGTATATGGGGAGGTGTTATCAATGATTGATAGCATTCCTTGTGTATGGCCTCATGGAAAGGAGCTGTATGTATTTTGTAGTCCGCAAAAATACCGATGACATCCATGTGCATTCTGTATTTTCTGGAGCGAGACAGCTGGCCCCTAATAGAACAGTCCTATCCTTGTCTGTAATACGGACAATAATAGGACATGTTCTATTTTATTGCGAACGGAATGCACACGTAGTAATTTCTGTTTTTGCAGACCCATTGAAATGAATGGTTCCGTATATAGGCCGCAGCAGAACGGAATGGAGACATGAAAGAAAATACGTTCGTGTACATGAGGCCTAAGTGTGTATACAGAGATAGTTGTCAGTCACTGATAGCTGTACACGGGGATATGTTATCTGTGATTGATAGCATTCTCTGTGTAA
>JAKVIS010005077.1:0-12590 GCA_033119425.1 Bufotes viridis
TATTGTTATCCCGGGTGTTTATACTATTTGGTGGGTATATATAATGTCGGGTGTATAGCATAGTTACCGGGTATATATATTTTAATCTCCGGGTGTTTATACTATTTGTTGGGTGTATATAATGTCCTGGTATATATGATGGTTACTGGGTATATATATTCTAATCCCGGCTGTTTATACTATTAGGTGGGTATATATAATGTCCGTGTATATATAATGTCCGGGTGTATAGGATGGTTACCGGGTATATATATTCTATTTCAAGGGTGTTTATACTATTTGGAGGGTGTATATAATGTCCTGGTATATATGATGGTTACCGTGTGTATTGGATGGTTACCGGGTATATATATTCTAATTCCCGGGTGTTTATACTATTTGGTGGGTAAATAAAATATCCGGGTGTATAGGATGGTTTCCGGGTATATATATTGTAATCCCCGGGTGTTTATACTATTTGGTGGGTATATATGATGTCGGGCTGTATAGGATGGTTACCGGGTATATATATTGTAATCCCCGGGTGTTTATACTATTTGGTGGGTATATATAATGTCTGGGTATATATAATGTCCGGGTGTAGAGGATGGTTACCGGGTATATATATTCTAATACCCGGTGCTTATACTATTTAGTGGGTGTATATAATGTCCTGGTATATATGATGGTTAGCGGGTATATATATTCTAATCCCGGGTGTTTATACTATTAGGTGGGTGTATATAATGTCCTGGTGTATATGATGGATACCGGGTGTATTCAATGGTTACCGGGTATATATATTGTTATCCCGGGTGTTTATACTATTTGGTGGGTATATATAATGTCGGGTGTATAGCATGGTTACCGGGTATATATATTTTAATCTCCGGGTGTTTATACTATTTGGTGGGTGTATATAATGTCCGGGTGTATAGGATGGTTACCGGGTATATATATTGTAATCCCGGGTGTTTATACTATTTGGTGGGTGTATATAATGTCCTGTTATATATGATGGTTACTGTGTGTATTGGATGGTTACCGGGTATATATATTCTAATTCCCGGGTGTTTATACTATTTGGTGGGTAAATAAAATATCCGGGTGTATAGGATGGTTTCGGGTATATATATTGTAATCCCGGGTGTTTATACTATTTGGTGGGTATATATGATGTCCGGCTGTATAGGATGGTTACCGGGTATATATATTGTAATCCCGGGTGTTTATACTATTTGGTGGGTATATATAATGTCTGGTATATATAATGTCGGGTGTATAGGATGGTTACGGGTATATATATTCTAATACCCGGGTGCTTATACTATTTGGTGGGTGTATATAATGTCCTGGTATATATGATGGTTAGCGGGTATATATATTCTAATCCCGGGTGTTTATACTATTAGGTGGGTGTATATAATGTCCTGGTGTATATGATGGATACCGGGTGTATTCAATGGTTACCGGGTATATATATTGTTATCCCTGGGTGTTTATACTATTTGGTGGGTATATATAATGTCCGGGTATATATAATGTCCAGGTGTATAGCATGGTTACCGGGTATATATATTTTAATCTCCGGGTGTTTATACTATTTGGTGGGTGTATATAATGTCCTGGAATATATGATGGTTACCGGGTATATATATTCTAATTCCCGGGTGTTTATACTATTTGGTGGGTGTATTTAATGTCCTGGTAAATATGATGGTTACCGGGTGTATAGGATGGTTACCGGGTATATATATTGTAATCCCGGGTGTTTATACTATTTGGTGGGTGTATATAATGTCCTGGTAAATATGATGGTTACCGGGTGTATAGGATGGTTACCGGGTATATATATTGTAATCCCGGGTGTTTATACTATTTGGTGGGTAGATATATTGTCCTGGTAAATATGATGGTTACCGGGTATATATATTCTAATCCCGGTTGTTTATACTATTAGGTGGGTATATAAAATATCCGGGTGTATAGGATGGTTTCGGGTATATATATTGTAATCCCGGGTGTTTATACTATTTGGTGGGTATATATGATGTCCGGCTGTATAGGATGGTTACCGGGTATATATATTGTAATCCCGGGTGTTTATACTATTTGGTGGGTATATATAATGTCTGGGTATATATAATGTCCGGGTGTATAGGATGGTTACCGGGTATATATATTCTAATACCCGGTGCTTATACTATTTGGTGGGTGTATATAATGTCCTGGTATATATGATGGTTAGCGGGTATATATATTCTAATCCCGGGTGTTTATACTATTAGGTGGGTGTATATAATGTCCTGGTGTATATGATGGATACCGGGTGTATTCAATGGTTACCGGGTATATATATTGTTATCCCTGGGTGTTTATACTATTTGGTGGGTATATATAATGTCCGGGTATATATAATGTCCAGGTGTATAGCATGGTTACCGGGTATATATATTTTAATCTCCGGGTGTTTATACTATTTGGTGGGTGTATATAATGTCCTGGAATATATGATGGTTACCGGGTATATATATTCTAATTCCCGGGTGTTTATACTATTTGGTGGGTGTATATAATGTCCTGGTAAATATGATGGTTACCGGGTGTATAGGATGGTTACCGGGTATATATATTGTAATCCCGGGTGTTTATACTATTTGGTGGGTGTATATAATGTCCTGGTAAATATGATGGTTACCGGGTGTATAGGATGGTTACCGGGTATATATATTGTAATCCCGGGTGTTTATACTATTTGGTGGGTAGATATATTGTCCTGGTAAATATGATGGTTACCGGGTATATATATTCTAATCCCGGTTGTTTATACTATTAGGTGGGTATATAAAATATCCGGGTGTATAGGATGGTTTCGGGTATATATATTGTAATCCCGGGTGTTTATACTATTTGGTGGGTATATATGATGTCCGGCTGTATAGGATGGTTACCGGGTATATATATTGTAATCCCGGGTGTTTATACTATTTGGTGGGTATATATAATGTCTGGGTATATATAATGTCCGGGTGTATAGGATGGTTACCGGGTATATATATTCTAATACCCGGGTGCTTATACTATTTGGTGGGTGTATATAATGTCCTGGTATATATGATGGTTAGCGGGTATATATATTCTAATCCCGGGTGTTTATACTATTAGGTGGGTGTATATAATGTCCTGGTGTATATGATGGATACCGGGTGTATTCAATGGTTACCGGGTATATATATTGTTATCCCGGGTGTTTATACTATTTGGTGGGTATATATAATGTCCGGGTGTATAGCATGGTTACCGGGTATATATATTTTAATCTCCGGGTGTTTATACTATTTGTTGGGTGTATATAATGTCCTGGTATATATGATGGTTACTGGGTATATATATTCTAATCCCGGCTGTTTATACTATTAGGTGGGTATATATAATGTCCGTGTATATATAATGTCCGGGTGTATAGGATGGTTACCGGGTATATATATTCTATTTCACGGGTGTTTATACTATTTGGAGGGTGTATATAATGTCCTGGTATATATGATGGTTACCGTGTGTATTGGATGGTTACCGGGTATATATATTCTAATTCCCGGGTGTTTATACTATTTGGTGGGTAAATAAAATATCCGGGTGTATAGGATGGTTTCGGGTATATATATTGTAATCCCGGGTGTTTATACTATTTGGTGGGTATATATGATGTCGGGTATATATAATGTCGGGTGTATAGGATGGTTTCCGGTATATATATTGTAATCCCCAGGTGTTTATACTATTTGGTGGGTATATATGATGTCCGGCTGTATAGGATGGTTACCGGGTATATATATTGTAATCCCGGGTGTTTATACTATTTGGTGGGTATAAATAATGTCTGGGTATATATAATGTCCGGGTGTAGAGGATGGTTACCGGGTATATATATTCTAATACCCGGGTGCTTATACTATTTAGTGGGTGTATATAATGTCCTGGTATATATGATGGTTAGCGGGTATATATATTCTAATCCCGGGTGTTTATACTATTAGGTGGGTGTATATAATGTCCTGGTGTATATGATGGATACCGGGTGTATTCAATGGTTACCGGGTATATATATTGTTATCCCCGGTGTTTATACTATTTGGTGGGTATATATAATGTCCGGGTGTATAGCATGGTTACCGGGTATATATATTTTAATCTCCGGTGTTTATACTATTTGGTGGGTGTATATAATGTCCGGGTGTATAGGATGGTTACCGGGTATATATATTGTAATCCCGGGTGTTTATACTATTTGGTGGGTGTATATAATGTCCTGTTATATATGATGGTTACTGTGTGTATTGGATGGTTACCGGGTATATATATTCTAATTCCCGGGTGTTTATACTATTTGGTGGGTAAATAAAATATCCGGGTGTATAGGATGGTTTCGGGTATATATATTGTAATCCCGGGTGTTTATACTATTTGGTGGGTATATATGATGTCCGGCTGTATAGGATGGTTACCGGGTATATATATTGTAATCCCGGGTGTTTATACTATTTGGTGGGTATATATAATGTCTGGGTATATATAATGTCCGGGTGTATAGGATGGTTACCGGGTATATATATTCTAATACCCGGGTGCTTATACTATTTGGTGGGTGTATATAATGTCCTGGTATATATGATGGTTAGCGGGTATATATATTCTAATCCCGGGTGTTTATACTATTAGGTGGGTGTATATAATGTCCTGGTGTATATGATGGATACCGGGTGTATTCAATGGTTACCGGGTATATATATTGTTATCCCTGGGTGTTTATACTATTTGGTGGGTATATATAATGTCCGGGTATATATAATGTCCAGGTGTATAGCATGGTTACCGGGTATATATATTTTAATCTCCGGTGTTTATACTATTTGGTGGGTGTATATAATGTCCTGGAATATATGATGGTTACCGGGTATATATATTCTAATTCCCGGGTGTTTATACTATTTGGTGGGTGTATATAATGTCCTGGTAAATATGATGGTTACCGGGTGTATAGGATGGTTACCGGGTATATATATTGTAATCCCGGGTGTTTATACTATTTGGTGGGTGTATATAATGTCCTGGTAAATATGATGGTTACCGGGTGTATAGGATGGTTACCGGGTATATATATTGTAATCCCGGGTGTTTATACTATTTGGTGGGTAGATATATTGTCCTGGTAAATATGATGGTTACCGGGTATATATATTCTAATCCCGGTTGTTTATACTATTAGGTGGGTATATAAAATATCCGGGTGTATAGGATGGTTTCGGGTATATATATTGTAATCCCGGGTGTTTATACTATTTGGTGGGTATATATGATGTCCGGCTGTATAGGATGGTTACCGGGTATATATATTGTAATCCCGGGTGTTTATACTATTTGGTGGGTATATATAATGTCTGGGTATATATAATGTCCGGGTGTATAGGATGGTTACCGGGTATATATATTCTAATACCCGGTGCTTATACTATTTGGTGGGTGTATATAATGTCCTGGTATATATGATGGTTAGCGGGTATATATATTCTAATCCCGGGTGTTTATACTATTAGGTGGGTATATAAAATATCCGGGTGTATAGGATGGTTTCCGGGTATATATATTGTAATCCCGGGTGTTTATACTATTTTGTGGGTATATATAATGTCTGGGTATATATAATGTCCGGGTGTATAGGATGGTTACCGGGTATATATATTCTAATACCCGGGTGCTTATACTATTTGGTGGGTGTATATAATGTCCTGGTATATATGATGGTTAGCGGGTATATATATTCTAATCCCGGGTGTTTATACTATTAGGTGGGTGTATATAATGTCCTGGTGTATATGATGGATACCGGGTGTATTCAATGGTTACCGGGTATATATATTGTTATCCCTGGGTGTTTATACTATTTGGTGGGTATATATAATGTCCGGGTATATATAATGTCCAGGTGTATAGCATGGTTACCGGGTATATATATTTTAATCTCCGGGTGTTTATACTATTTGGTGGGTGTATATAATGTCCTGGAATATATGATGGTTACCGGGTATATATATTCTAATTCCCGGTGTTTATACTATTTGGTGGGTGTATATAATGTCCTGGTAAATATGATGGTTACCGGGTGTATAGGATGGTTACCGGGTATATATATTGTAATCCCGGGTGTTTATACTATTTGGTGGGTGTATATAATGTCCTGGTAAATATGATGGTTACCGGGTGTATAGGATGGTTACCGGTATATATATTTTGTAATCCCGGGTGTTTATACTATTTGGTGGGTAGATATATTGTCCTGGTAAATATGATGGTTACCGGGTATATATATTCTAATCCCGGTTGTTTATACTATTAGGTGGGTATATAAAATATCCGGGTGTATAGGATGGTTTCCGGGTATATATATTGTAATCCCGGGTGTTTATACTATTTGGTGGGTATATATGATGTCCGGCTGTATAGGATGGTTACCGGGTATATATATTGTAATCCCGGGTGTTTATACTATTTGGTGGGTATATATAATGTCTGGGTATATATAATGTCCGGGTGTATAGGATGGTTACCGGGTATATATATTCTAATACCCGGTGCTTATACTATTTGGTGGGTGTATATAATGTCCTGGTATATATGATGGTTAGCGGGTATATATATTCTAATCCCGGGTGTTTATACTATTAGGTGGGTGTATATAATGTCCTGGTGTATATGATGGATACCGGGTGTATTCAATGGTTACCGGGTATATATATTGTTATCCCGGGTGTTTATACTATTTGGTGGGTATATATAATGTCCGGGTATATATAATGTCCAGGTGTATAGCATGGTTACCGGGTATATATATTTTAATCTCCGGGTGTTTATACTATTTGGTGGGTGTATATAATGTCCTGGAATATATGATGGTTACCGGGTATATATATTCTAATTCCCGGTGTTTATACTATTTGGTGGGTGTATATAATGTCCTGGTAAATATGATGGTTACCGGGTGTATAGGATGGTTACCGGGTATATATATTGTAATCCCGGGTGTTTATACTATTTGGTGGGTGTATATAATGTCCTGGTAAATATGATGGTTACCGGGTGTATAGGATGGTTACCGGGTATATATATTGTAATCCCGGGTGTTTATACTATTTGGTGGGTAGATATATTGTCCTGGTAAATATGATGGTTACCGGGTATATATATTCTAATCCTCGGTTGTTTATACTATTAGGTGGGTATATAAAATATCCGGGTGTATAGGATGGTTTCGGGTATATATATTGTAATCCCGGGTGTTTATACTATTTGGTGGGTATATATGATGTCCGGCTGTATAGGATGGTTACCGGGTATATATATTGTAATCCCGGGTGTTTATACTATTTGGTGGGTATATATAATGTCTGGGTATATATAATGTCCGGGTGTATAGGATGGTTACCGGGTATATATATTCTAATACCCGGTGCTTATACTATTTGGTGGGTGTATATAATGTCCTGGTATATATGATGGTTAGCGGGTATATATATTCTAATCCCGGGTGTTTATACTATTAGGTGGGTATATAAAATATCCGGGTGTATAGGATGGTTTCCGGGTATATATATTGTAATCCCGGGTGTTTATACTATTTTGTGGGTATATATAATGTCTGGGTATATATAATGTCCGGGTGTATAGGATGGTTACCGGGTATATATATTCTAATACCCGGGTGCTTATACTATTTGGTGGGTGTATATAATGTCCTGGTATATATGATGGTTAGCGGGTATATATATTCTAATCCCGGGTGTTTATACTATTAGGTGGGTGTATATAATGTCCTGGTGTATATGATGGATACCGGGTGTATTCAATGGTTACCGGGTATATATATTGTTATCCCCGGGTGTTTATACTATTTGGTGGGTATATATAATGTCCGGGTATATATAATGTCCAGGTGTATAGCATGGTTACCGGGTATATATATTTTAATCTCCGGGTGTTTATACTATTTGGTGGGTGTATATAATGTCCTGGAATATATGATGGTTACCGGGTATATATATTCTAATTCCCGGGTGTTTATACTATTTGGTGGGTGTATATAATGTCCTGGTAAATATGATGGTTACCGGGTGTATAGGATGGTTACCGGGTATATATATTGTAATCCCGGGTGTTTATACTATTTGGTGGGTGTATATAATGTCCTGGTAAATATGATGGTTACCGGGTGTATAGGATGGTTACCGGGTATATATATTTTGTAATCCCGGGTGTTTATACTATTTGGTGGGTAGATATATTGTCCTGGTAAATATGATGGTTACCGGGTATATATATTCTAATCCCGGTTGTTTATACTATTAGGTGGGTATATAAAATATCCGGGTGTATAGGATGGTTTCGGGTATATATATTGTAATCCCGGGTGTTTATACTATTTGGTGGGTATATATGATGTCCGGCTGTATAGGATGGTTACCGGGTATATATATTGTAATCCCGGGTGTTTATACTATTTGGTGGGTATATATAATGTCTGGGTATATATAATGTCGGGTGTATAGGATGGTTACCGGGTATATATATTCTAATACCCGGGTGCTTATACTATTTGGTGGGTGTATATAATGTCCTGGTATATATGATGGTTAGCGGGTATATATATTCTAATCCCCGGGTGTTTATACTATTAGGTGGGTGTATATAATGTCCTGGTGTATATGATGGATACCGGGTGTATTCAATGGTTACCGGGTATATATATTGTTATCCCCGGGTGTTTATACTATTTGGTGGGTATATATAATGTCCGGGTGTATAGCATGGTTACCGGGTATATATATTTTAATCTCCGGGTGTTTATACTATTTGTTGGGTGTATATAATGTCCTGGTATATATGATGGTTACTGGGTATATATATTCTAATCCCCGGCTGTTTATACTATTAGGTGGGTATATATAATGTCCGTGTATATATAATGTCCGGGTGTATAGGATGGTTACCGGGTATATATATTCTATTTCAAGGGTGTTTATACTATTTGGAGGGTGTATATAATGTCCTGGTATATATGATGGTTACCGTGTGTATTGGATGGTTACCGGGTATATATATTCTAATTCCCGGGTGTTTATACTATTTGGTGGGTAAATAAAATATCCGGGTGTATAGGATGGTTTCCGGGTATATATATTGTAATCCCCGGGTGTTTATACTATTTGGTGGGTATATATGATGTCGGGCTGTATAGGATGGTTACCGGGTATATATATTGTAATCCCCGGGTGTTTATACTATTTGGTGGGTATATATAATGTCTGGGTATATATAATGTCCGGGTGTAGAGGATGGTTACCGGGTATATATATTCTAATACCCGGGTGCTTATACTATTTAGTGGGTGTATATAATGTCCTGGTATATATGATGGTTAGCGGGTATATATATTCTAATCCCCGGGTGTTTATACTATTAGGTGGGTGTATATAATGTCCTGGTGTATATGATGGATACCGGGTGTATTCAATGGTTACCGGGTATATATATTGTTATCCCGGGTGTTTATACTATTTGGTGGGTATATATAATGTCGGGTGTATAGCATGGTTACCGGGTATATATATTTTAATCTCCGGGTGTTTATACTATTTGGTGGGTGTATATAATGTCCGGGTGTATAGGATGGTTACCGGGTATATATATTGTAATCCCGGGTGTTTATACTATTTGGTGGGTGTATATAATGTCCTGTTATATATGATGGTTACTGTGTGTATTGGATGGTTACCGGGTATATATATTCTAATTCCCGGGTGTTTATACTATTTGGTGGGTAAATAAAATATCCGGGTGTATAGGATGGTTTCCGGGTATATATATTGTAATCCCGGGTGTTTATACTATTTGGTGGGTATATATGATGTCCGGCTGTATAGGATGGTTACCGGGTATATATATTGTAATCCCGGGTGTTTATACTATTTGGTGGGTATATATAATGTCTGGGTATATATAATGTCGGGTGTATAGGATGGTTACCGGGTATATATATTCTAATACCCGGGTGCTTATACTATTTGGTGGGTGTATATAATGTCCTGGTATATATGATGGTTAGCGGGTATATATATTCTAATCCCGGGTGTTTATACTATTAGGTGGGTGTATATAATGTCCTGGTGTATATGATGGATACCGGGTGTATTCAATGGTTACCGGGTATATATATTGTTATCCCTGGGTGTTTATACTATTTGGTGGGTATATATAATGTCCGGGTATATATAATGTCCAGGTGTATAGCATGGTTACCGGGTATATATATTTTAATCTCCGGGTGTTTATACTATTTGGTGGGTGTATATAATGTCCTGGAATATATGATGGTTACCGGGTATATATATTCTAATTCCCGGGTGTTTATACTATTTGGTGGGTGTATTTAATGTCCTGGTAAATATGATGGTTACCGGGTGTATAGGATGGTTACCGGGTATATATATTGTAATCCCGGGTGTTTATACTATTTGGTGGGTGTATATAATGTCCTGGTAAATATGATGGTTACCGGGTGTATAGGATGGTTACCGGGTATATATATTGTAATCCCGGGTGTTTATACTATTTGGTGGGTAGATATATTGTCCTGGTAAATATGATGGTTACCGGGTATATATATTCTAATCCCGGTTGTTTATACTATTAGGTGGGTATATAAAATATCCGGGTGTATAGGATGGTTTCGGGTATATATATTGTAATCCCGGGTGTTTATACTATTTGGTGGGTATATATGATGTCCGGCTGTATAGGATGGTTACCGGGTATATATATTGTAATCCCGGGTGTTTATACTATTTGGTGGGTATATATAATGTCTGGGTATATATAATGTCCGGGTGTATAGGATGGTTACCGGGTATATATATTCTAATACCCGGGTGCTTATACTATTTGGTGGGTGTATATAATGTCCTGGTATATATGATGGTTAGCGGGTATATATATTCTAATCCCGGGTGTTTATACTATTAGGTGGGTGTATATAATGTCCTGGTGTATATGATGGATACCGGGTGTATTCAATGGTTACCGGGTATATATATTGTTATCCCTGGGTGTTTATACTATTTGGTGGGTATATATAATGTCGGGTATATATAATGTCCAGGTGTATAGCATGGTTACCGGGTATATATATTTTAATCTCCGGGTGTTTATACTATTTGGTGGGTGTATATAATGTCCTGGAATATATGATGGTTACCGGGTATATATATTCTAATTCCCGGGTGTTTATACTATTTGGTGGGTGTATATAATGTCCTGGTAAATATGATGGTTACCGGGTGTATAGGATGGTTACCGGGTATATATATTGTAATCCCGGGTGTTTATACTATTTGGTGGGTGTATATAATGTCCTGGTAAATATGATGGTTACCGGGTGTATAGGATGGTTACCGGGTATATATATTGTAATCCCGGGTGTTTATACTATTTGGTGGGTAGATATATTGTCCTGGTAAATATGATGGTTACCGGGTATATATATTCTAATCCCGGTTGTTTATACTATTAGGTGGGTATATAAAATATCCGGGTGTATAGGATGGTTTCGGGTATATATATTGTAATCCCGGGTGTTTATACTATTTGGTGGGTATATATGATGTCCGGCTGTATAGGATGGTTACCGGGTATATATATTGTAATCCCGGGTGTTTATACTATTTGGTGGGTATATATAATGTCTGGGTATATATAATGTCGGGTGTATAGGATGGTTACCGGGTATATATATTCTAATACCCGGGTGCTTATACTATTTGGTGGGTGTATATAATGTCCTGGTATATATGATGGTTAGCGGGTATATATATTCTAATCCCGGGTGTTTATACTATTAGGTGGGTGTATATAATGTCCTGGTGTATATGATGGATACCGGGTGTATTCAATGGTTACCGGGTATATATATTGTTATCCCGGGTGTTTATACTATTTGGTGGGTATATATAATGTCCGGGTGTATAGCATGGTTACCGGGTATATATATTTTAATCTCCGGGTGTTTATACTATTTGTTGGGTGTATATAATGTCCTGGTATATATGATGGTTACTGGGTATATATATTCTAATCCCCGGCTGTTTATACTATTAGGTGGGTATATATAATGTCCGTGTATATATAATGTCCGGGTGTATAGGATGGTTACCGGGTATATATATTCTATTTCACGGGTGTTTATACTATTTGGAGGGTGTATATAATGTCCTGGTATATATGATGGTTACCGTGTGTATTGGATGGTTACCGGGTATATATATTCTAATTCCCGGGTGTTTATACTATTTGGTGGGTAAATAAAATATCCGGGTGTATAGGATGGTTTCCGGGTATATATATTGTAATCCCCGGGTGTTTATACTATTTGGTGGGTATATATGATGTCCGGGTATATATAATGTCCGGGTGTATAGGATGGTTTCCGGGTATATATATTGTAATCCCCAGGTGTTTATACTATTTGGTGGGTATATATGATGTCCGGCTGTATAGGATGGTTA
>JAKVIS010005078.1:0-12640 GCA_033119425.1 Bufotes viridis
GGTGATAAGCAATTCAGAGCATGTCAATTACGGGGGTCAGGGCTTGAGATCTATGAACAGAAGACTGCCCCAGTTTGATACCTAGAAACTGTGACTGACCTGTCAGAACATGCTGGGCAGCATAGTGGTTCTACCCTCCAGCACCACTTTTCCAGATCTTATATGAACCTCTGTAGTCGAAGTTTTGTAAAAAAGCAGGTAATCATATCTCAGTAAAACCTGTATCAATCTGCTGTTGAAGTCACGGAGACGATATATAGACGACGCCGCTTTCTATGTCAAATTATTGCGGTGGGTTTACGGAACTTTGAGCTCGTGGCACCTTCTCTGGCCATGACACTATCCTGCGGCAAGTTCTTGGTAGATCTGAGGGCAAAACCCAGAGTCTAAACGATGCCGCCTGTGAAAGTGCACCTGCATATAACCATTTAACAGTGCTCATAGTATAGTTGGTGAAGACGTTAGTAGCCTATCATCGCAATGCGACGGCAGTTTGACACTAAAAATGAACTTGAAAAATAGGACATAACGTAGTCATATACAACCCAGGCACAATTAGTTAGGCAGGTTTAGGTTTCTCAGTGTTCACTAGCATAATCCAGTCTCCTCAGAGACTATCAAAATTGCCAATGCTGACTGTGGCTTCAAGTCATCATGGCGGGGTATTGGGAGAAGTTTTCAACTAGCAATAATCACGCTCGGATAAAACCTCTCATGGGCTATGATACTGCCACTGCGAAAGCTGAGATTCAACTAGTGAGGCACAGAAGAGCTAATGCAGTGTAGTGATTAAACCTGTGGAGACACCTATGTAGTCAGAAATGCAGAGCTGGAATTTGGACTGATATGCTAATAGTTCATGCATACCTTGTGGGTGGGCTGGCCTAGGAGCTATAAGGAGCTGACGATTGACACAAAAATACTGACTCTTTTGTCCACTTTAGCTCTGTGTCATTAGTTTCCCTAGATAGCCTCCTGAAAATAACGAGTACCACACGGTGGGTAGTGCCACACATAGTATTGCCCAAAACTAATTATGACAAGGAAATAGTGCCCTGACAGTAATAGCGCCACATACATAGCAGCCCCTAAAAGGGTAGATATGGATACAGTTAAATGTCGCTGTTCCCTGGGAACCAGTGGTACCTACTTCTAGCAACATATAACCGCCTAAGTCAGGCTGGGCCCACCACTCCCTCGTAGCTATCTAAAACATTAACCTCATTGTTATCATTGTACACATAGGACATAGTCATCTGTAAGATATAATCGGCTCTTGTAAACTCTCCCATAAGAAAAAGGTCAAAATGGCAAGCATTTAGCTCTTGTTGTGTTCTCCGAGTGGGTCGGTCCAACCTAGTTTCCTACTGACTTCGAGTCTTCATATTTTTGATCCTTTGCCTCATACACCATACTTTCATGGCAATAAGGTTTTAGAGGTTTTTTTTTTAACATGTTTGATTCCTTATCATAAAAGCTGACACCTTAACAGGGACTGGAACCCTGGACCCTCAGGATTAAAAGTCTGATGCTCTACCGACTGAGCTATCCGGGCTCTCTGCAGAGTCACTGAAGTCGTGACTTTCTGACCAACTAGCGTTTCTCTTCCTTTAGAGCTCCATCTTTACCATACCGTGCACTAGTACCTGCTTCCTAGAATTATAAAGGTAACTTTCACATATGTATTAGGGGATTACATTACTAGTGACTTTCTGGTGATAGCACCAGGAGCATGTCAATTACAAATAGGGGCTTGAGATCTAGAACAGAAGACTGCCCCAGTTTGATACATAGAAACTGTGACTGACCTGTCAGAACATGTTGGGCAGCATAGTGGTTCTACCCTCCAGCACCACTTTTCCAGATCTTATATGAACCTCTGTGTCAAGTTTTGTAAAAAGCAGGTAATTATATCTCAGGAGTGCTTGACGAATTGACAAAAAATACTGACTCTTTTGTCCACTTTAGCTCTGTGTCATTAGTTTCCCTAGATAGCCCTCCTGAAAATACGAGTACCACACGGTGGGTAGTGCCACACATAGTATTGCCAAAACTAATTATGACAAGGAAATAGTGCCCCTGACAGTAATAGCGCCACATACATAGCAGCCCCTAAAAAGGGTAGATATGGATACAGTTAAATGTCGCCGTTCCCTGGGGAACCAGTGGTACCTACTTCTAGCAACATACCTGCCTAAGTCAGGCTGGGCCCACCACCCTCTAGCTATCTAAAACATTAATCTCCATTGTTATCATTGTACACATAGGACATATCATCTGTATGATGTAATCGGTTCTTTGTAAATCCTCCCATAAGAAAAAAGGTCAAAATGGCAAGCATTTAGCTGTTGTTGTGTTCTCCGAGTGGGTCGGTCCAACTTAGTTTCCTACTGACTTTCGCAGTCTTCATTTTTGATCCTTTGCCTCATACACCATACTTTCATGGCAATAAGGTGTTAGACTTAGTTTTTTTTAACATGTTTGATTCCTTATCCTAAAAGCTGACACCCGAACAGGGACTTGAACCCTGGACCCTCAGATTAAAAGTCTGATGCTCTACCGACTGAGCTATCCGGGCTCTATGCAGAGTCACTGAAGTCGTGACTTTCTGACCAACTGCATTTCCCTTCTTTTTAGAGCTCCATCTTTTACCATACCGTGCACTAGTACCTGCTTCCTAGAATTATAAAGGTAACTTTCACATATGTATTAGGGGATTACATTACCAGTGACTTTCTGGTGATAGCACCAGGAGCATGTCAATTACAAATAGGGGTTTGAGATCTAGAACAGAAGACTGCCCCAGTTTGATACATAGAAACTGTGACTGACCTGTCAGAACATGTTGGGCAGCATAGTGGTTCTACCCTCCAGCACCACTTTTTCCAGATCTTATATGGAACCTCTGTGTCAAGTTTTGTAAAAAGCAGGTAATTATATCTCAGGAGCTGACGATTGACAAAAATACTGACTCTTTTGTCCACTTTAGCTCTGTGTCATTAGTTTCCTAGATAGCCCTCCTGAAAATACGAGTACCACACGGTGGGTAGTGCCACACATAGTATTGCCAAAACTAATTATGACAAGGAAATAGTGCCCTGACAGTAATAGCGCCACATACATAGCAGCCCCTAAAAGGGTAGATATGGATACAGTTAAATGTCGCCGCTCCCTGGGGAACCAGTGGTACCTACTTCTAGCAACATAACTGCCTAAGTCAGGCTGGGCCCACCACCCTCTAGCTATCTAAAACATTAATCTCCATTGTTATCATTGTACACATAGGACATATCATCTGTAAGATGTAATCGGTTCTTTGTAAATCCTCCCATAAGAAAAAGGTCAAAATGGCAAGCATTTAGCTCTTGTTGTGTTCTCCGAGTGGGTCGGTCCAACTTAGTTTCCTACTGACTTTCGTAGTCTTCATTTTTGATCCTTTGCCTCATACACCATACTTTCATGGCAATAAGGTGTTAGAGTTTGTTTTTTTAACATGTTTGATTCCTTATCCTAAAAGCTGACGCCCGAACAGGGACTCTGAACCCTGGACCCTCAGATTAAAAGTCTGATGCTCTACCGACTGAGCTATCCGGTCTCTCTGCAGAGTCACTGAAGTCGTGACTTTCTGACCAACTGCGTTTCCTTCTTTTAGAGCTCCATCTTTTACCATACCGTGCACTAGTACCTGCTTCCTAGAATTATAAAGGTAACTTTCACATATGTATTAGGGATTACATTACCAGTGACTTTCTGGTGATAGCACCAGGAGCATGTCAATTACAAATAGGGGTTTGAGATCTAGAACAGAAGACTGCCCCCAGTTTGATACATAGAAACTGTGACTGACCTGTCAGAACATGTTGGGCAGCATAGTGGTTCTACCCTCCAGCACCACTTTTTCCAGATCTTATATGAACCTCTGTGTCAAGTTTTTGTAAAAAGCAGGTAATTATATCTCAGTAAAACCTGTATCAATCTGCTGTTGAAGTCAATGGAGACGATATATAGACGACGTCGCTTTCTATGTCAAATTATTGCGGTGGATTTACGTGAACTTTTGAGCTTGTAAGCACCTTCTCTGGCCATGACACCCTATCCGCAGCAAGTTCTTGGTAGATCTGAGGGCAAAACCCAGAGTCTAAACATGCCACCTGTGAGTGCACCCTTATAACCATTTAACGTACTCATAGTATAGTTGGTAAAGACGTTAGAATGCATATCGCAATGCGACGGGAAATTTGACACTAAAAATAGACAAAAAAAAAAAAAAAAACATAACGTAGTCATATACAATCCCAGGCACAAATTAGTTAGGTAGGCTTAGGTTCTCTAGTGTTCACAGCATAATCCAGTCTCCTCAGAGACTATCAAAAATTGCCAATGCTGACTGTATTTCAAGTCATCATGGCGGGGTATTGGGAAAAGTTTTAAACTAGCAATAATCACGCCTCGGATAAACCTCATGGGCTATGATACTGCCACTGCGCAAAGCTGAGATTCAACTAGTGAGGCATAGAAGAGCTAATGCAGTGTAGTGATTAAACCTGTGGAGACACCTAGTAGTCAGTAAATGCAGAGCTGGGAATTCTGGGAATGGATATGCTAATAGTTCATGCATACCTTGTGGGTGGGCTGTAGCCCAGGGCTATAAGGAGCTGACGATTGACAAAAAATACTGACTCTTTTGTCCACTTTAGCTCTGTGTCATTAGTTTCCTAGATAGCCCTCCTGAAAATAACGAGTACCACACGGTGGGTAGTGCCACATAGTATTGCCCAAAACTAATTATGACAAGGAAATAGTGCCCCTGACAGTAATAGCGCCACATACATAGCAGCCCCTAAAAGGGTAGATATGGATACAGTTAAATGTCGCCGTTCCCTGGGGAACCAGTGGTACCTACTTCTAGCAACATAACCGCCTAAGTCAGGCTGGGCCCACCACCCTTTAGCTATCTAAAACATTAATCTCCATTGTTATCATTGTTCACATAGGACATATCATCTGTAAGATGTAATCGGTTCTTTGTAAATCCTCCCATAAGAAAAAAGGTCAAAATGGCAAGCATTTAGCTCTTGTTGTGTTCTCCGAGTGGGTCGGTCCAACCTAGTTTCCTACTGACTTTCGCAGTCTTCATTTTTGATCCTTTGCCTCATACACCATACTTTCATGGCAATAAGGTTTTAGAGTTTTTTTTTTTTAACATGTTTGATTCCTTATCATAAAAACTGACACCTTAACAGGGACTGGAACCCTGGACCCTCAGATTAAAAGTCTGATGCTCTACCGACTGAGCTATCCGGGCTCTCTGCAGAGTCACTGAAGTCGTGACTTTCTGACCAACTGCGTTTCCCTTCCTTTTAGAGCTCCATCTTTTACCATACCGTGCACTAGTACCTGCTTCCTAGAATTATAAAGGTAACTTTCACATATGTATTAGGGGATTACATTACCAGTGACTTTCTGGTGATAGCACCAGGAGCATGTCAATTACAAATAGGGGTTTGAGATCTAGAACAGAAGACTGCCCCCAGTTTGATACATAGAAACTGTGACTGACCTGTCAGAACATGTTGGGCAGCATAGTGGTTCTACCCTCCAGCACCACTTTTTCCAGATCTTATATGAACCTCTGTGTCAAGTTTTGTAAAAAGCAGGTAATTATATCTCAGGAGCTGACGATTGACAAAAAATACTGACTCTTTTGTCCACTTTAGCTCTGTGTCATTAGTTTCCCTAGATAGCCCTCCTGAAAATACGAGTACCACACGGTGGGTAGTGCCACACATAGTATTGCCCAAAACTAATTATGACAAGGAAATAGTGCCCCTGACAGTAATAGCGCCACATACATAGCAGCCCCTGAAAAGGGTAGATATGTATACAGTTAAATGTCGCCGTTCCCTGGGGAACCAGTGGTACCTACTTCTAGCAACATAACCGCCTAAGTCAGGCTGGGCCCACCACCCTCTAGCTATCTAAAACATTAATCTCCATTGTTATCATTGTACACATAGGACATATCATCTGTAAGATGTAATCGGTTCTTTGTAAATCCTCCCATAAGAAAAAAGGTCAAAATGGCAAGCATTTAGCTCTTGTTGTGTTCTCCGAGTGGGTCGGTCCAACCTAGTTTCCTACTGACTTTCGCATTCTTCATTTTTGATCCTTTGCCTCATACACCATACTTTCATGGCAATAAGGTTTTAGAGTTTTTTTTTTTTTAACATGTTTGATTCCTTATCCTAAAAACTGACACCCTAACAGGGACTGGAACCCTGGACCCTCAGATTAAAAGTCTGATGCTCTACCGACTGAGCTATCCGGGCTCTCTCCAGAGTCACTGAAGTCGTGACTTTCTGACCAACTGCGTTTCCCTTCCTTTTAGAGCTCCATCTTTTACCATACCGTGCACTAGTACCTGCTTCCTAGAATTATAAAGGTAACTTTCACATATGTATTAGGGGATTACATTACCAGTGACTTTCTGGTGATAGCACCAGGAGCATGTCAATTACAAATAGGGGTTTGAGATCTAGAACAGAAGACTGCCCCCAGTTTGATACATAGAAACTGTGACTGACCTGTCAGAACATGTTGGGCAGCATAGTGGTTCTACCCTCCAGCACCACTTTTTCCAGATCTTATATGAACCTCTGTGTCAAGTTTTGTAAAAAGCAGGTAATTATATCTCAGGAGCTGACGATTGACAAAAAATACTGACTCTTTTGTCCACTTTAGCTCTCTGTCATTAGATTCCCTAGATAGCCCTCCTGAAAATACGAGTACCACACGGTGGGTAGTGCCACACATAGTATTGCCCAAAACTAATTATGACAAGGAAATAGTGCCCCTGACAGTAATAGCGCCACATACATAGCAGCCCCTAAAAAGGGTAGATATGGATACAGTTAAATGTCGCCGTTCCCTGGGGAACCAGTGGTACCTACTTCTAGCAACATAACCGCCTAAGTCAGGCTGGGCCCACCACCCTCTAGCTATCTAAAACATTAATCTCCCTTGTTATCATTGTACACATAGGACATATCATCTGTAAGATGTAATCGGTTCTTTGTAAATCCTCCCATAAGAAAAAAGGTCAAAATGGCAAGCATTTAACTCTTGTTGTGTTCTCCGAGTGGAGTCGGTCCAACCTAGTTTCCTACTGACTTTCGCAGTCTTCATTTTTGATCCTTTGCCTCATACACCATACTTTCATGGCAATAAGGTGTTAGAGTTTTTTTTTTTAACATGTTTGATTCCTTATCCTAAAAGCTGACACCCTAACAGGGACTGGAACCCTGGACCCTCAGATTAAAAGTCTGATGCTCTACCGACTGAGCTATCCGGGCTCTCTGCAGAGTCACTGAAGTCGTGACTTTCTGACCAACTGCGTTTCCTTCCTTTTAGAGCTCCATCTTTTACCATACCGTGCACTAGTACCTGCTTCCTAGAATTATAAAGGTAACTTTCACATATGTATTAGGGATTACATTACCAGTGACTTTCTGGTGATAGCACCAGGAGCATGTCAATTACAAATAGGGGTTTGAGATCTAGAACAGAAGACTGCCCCCAGTTTGATACATAGAAACTGTGACTGACCTGTCAGGAACATGTTGGGCAGCATAGTGGTTCTACCCTCCAGCACCACTTTTTCCAGATCTTATATGAACCTCTGTGTCAAGTTTTTGTAAAAAGCAGGTAATTATATCTCAGGAGCTGACGATTGACAAAAATACTGACTCTTTTGTCCACTTTAGCTCTGTGTCATTAGTTTCCTAGATCAGCCCTCCTGAAAATACGAGTACCACCACGGTGGGTAGTGCCACACATAGTATTGCCAAAACTAATTATGACAAGGAAATAGTGCCCCTGACAGTAATAGCGCCACATACATAGCAGCCCCTAAAAGGGGTAGATATGGATACAGTTAAATGTCGCCGTTCCCTGGGGAACCAGTGGTACCTACTTCTAGCAACATAACCGCCTAAGTCAGGCTGGGCCCACCACCCTCTAGCTATCTAAAACATTAATCTCCATTGTTATCATTGTACACATAGGACATATCATCTGTAAGATGTAATCGGTTCTTTGTAAATCCTCCCATAAGAAAAAAGGTCAAAATGGCAAGCATTTAGCTCTTGTTGTGTTCTCCGAGTGGGTCGGTCCAACTTAGTTTCCTACTGACTTTCGCAGTCTTCATTTTTGATCCTTTGCCTCATACACCATACTTTCATGGCAATAAGGTGTTAGAGTTTTTTTTTTTTTTTTTATATATTCTTTATTTTTCAAAATTTTTCAAAAAGTAGAATACAAGACAATGGTATAAGTCAAGTACAAGTAGTCAAGTGAAAAACATTTACAAGAATTGCATACTTGAGCTAGTTTCATATACAGTAAAAGTAGTAATACCTATTTCAAATCAGCATAATGTTACATAAAGGACAATCAAACTAACAATAGTTAATCACTTACACGAAATATAGGAGTCCCCTAGAAGACTGGGGTATATATGAAGAGAGGGTAGCTAATAATAAGAGAAAGTTTAGGCAAATAAGAAGGAGAAGACGAAAAAGAGGAAGAATCAGAAAAAGAGGAGAAATAGAGGAGAGGAGGAAGAGGAAGAAGAGAGGGGAGGGAGGGGAAGGTGGGAACAAACCGAGATGTGACCGCGTCCATCAAAATCAGGGTACACGTCCTTCATCAGCCAGAGGGCACCTCCGTCAGAGTGCGCCATGGGCACCACACCTTCCAAAATTTATCGTGAGTCCTGTTGATCTTGCTTGTCATTTCTTCAAACGTACAAATCAAGTTTACCTTAGCCTTCCATTCCTGCACAGAAGGGGGTTAGTGTCGAGCCAATGTAAGGGAACAAGCAATTTGGCTGCCGCTATAAGGTGAGACACTAGGTTACGTTTGGACGGTGAGTAGTGGGGGTGGGCAGTGCTAAGGCTATCATTTCCAATGAAAGCTTGATATCTGAGCGTGTTAATTTCTGTATAACTTCCTCTATCTCCCTCCAGTAGTTCTCAGTGGACAATGCCACCAAATATGGGATAGGGAGCCAACATCACTGCCACACCTCCAACATTCTCTAGAAGTAGACAGGCCCCTTCTGTACAAAAAGTCAGGAGTCCTATACCATCTGGAGAGTAATTTAAAATGGTTCTCTTGCAACCGTATGTAAGGAGAGAAACCATGTGACGATGCTAGCACCTGTTTGACCTCTGCCTCATTTAGCGTCCGGTTCAGCTCCGTTTCCCACTCTTTAAGGTATAGAGGTTTCGGGGGTTCACCCCGGCCTTCCACCAACGAATATAGTGTAGACACCTTTCTAGAGGTTGCCATAGGAGAAAGAATTAGTTTTTCGAAATCAGTTAAGGACCTTTTAAGACAGAACCGTACTGTCAACTCCGCACACACAGCTCTTATGTGGGTTCTTGCAAGAAAAAAAACAGGAGAATTGACGATAGAACTGGGGAGTTTGTCCAGTATAGATGATTCAATATTAGGAGTAATTTCCCTCAGGTTTACCTGAGCAAGAGAAGACCAAAGCCTATGCTTATCTGGATTATCCCGGTTCAGGAGGTCTGGAATAAGACTAACCGGGGTCAAAGGGGACGGTGTGGGGGCCAGCGTTGGGCACATGTCCTTCCAAACGACACCAATTCCCTTAATCATGGGATCTACATTCATATCATAGCATATTGCCTTATTCGGAAGCCACAGAAACTTCTGCAGAGCAGAGCCTACACTATGTTTGCAAATCGCGTGAACGTCAGGCTGTCTTTTGGGATCTATTAGTTCCATCCACCTATTAAGCTGGATCGCCCTATAATATCCAAGTGCATCAGGGACACCCAAACCCCTGTTTCTTTTATTTCTGATTAAGATCTCATGAGAAATCCTAGATTTCTTACCATTCCACAGAAATTTAGAGAACATATTACGTATAGTGGCAAAGAAAGCTTTGGGGAGCGATATTGGTACCAGCTGCATAACATAGAGGACTTTAGGCATTACATAGGCTTTTAAGATGTTTTTCCGTCCCATCCAAGAGAGATAGGGCAGATTATAGGACTGGAGTAGACGCTGCAGCTCCCTCAACAGAGGGCATAGTTGTACTGATATAGATCACGCACATCTCTGGGGATCTGGATTCCTAAGTACTTAAGCGGTCCCGCAGACCAGCCAAATGGGAGGCGGGCACGTAAATCAGCTACAGTAGAGTCAGTCGGGGAGATATTAAGGAGCTCAGATTTGGTGTGGTTCACCTTGAAGTCTGAGAGCTGACTGTATTCATTTATGTTATCGAGTAGGGGTTCTAAGCTTTTCTCAGGGTTAGCTACCAGGAATAATAAATCGTCCGCAAAGGCAGTACATTTCAGTTCTCTGTGGCCGTAAGTAATGCCCGCTATGTTTGGTGACTGTCTAATCGACTGCAGCAACGTCTCCACTACTAAGATGGACAGGGAGGGGGACAGGGGGCATCCCTGTCGCGTCCCGTTAGTGATATTAAAAGTCGGTGAAAGTATTCCATTGACTTTCAATCTAGCATAAGGGTGTTGATACAAGGTGAATATGGCTTGTATGTACAGGTCCGGGAAGGCAAAGCGCTGGAGGGTCAATCTCATAAATAGCCAATTGACCCTGTCAAATGCCTTTTCAGCATCAATACTGAGTAAGGCTAGTGGGATATTCCTGCTGCGTGCTATATGCAGAGCGTGGAAGATCCTGTGAGTGTTATCTTTGCCTTCCCGTCCTTTAACAAATCCCGAATGCTCCGCTCCGATTAGAACAGGCAGGATCTTGCTTAATCTACAAGCTAAGATCTTTGCCCATAATTTAAGATCTAAGTTCAAGAGGGAGATCGGGCGATAACTCCCACAGTTTTGGGGGTCATTGCCTTCCTTAGGGATTAGTGTGACAAATGATTCCAGAGTTTGCTTGGGGAGAGAGGACCCTTGTAACAAAGAGTTACAGACCTCCGTAAACCTAGGGACCAGGATATCTTGAAATTTTTTATAATATAAGAGTGACAAGCCATCTGGTCCTGGGCTTTTTCCGGGAGGGAAGCTTCTAAGGACACCCTCTGCTTCGTCTACTGTTATCGGTCTAACTAGATGTGAAGCCTCCTCCAAGGAGACAGTGGGGAGACGCAAAGATCCCAAAAATTCTTTGATCTTGCATTCTCTCGATCGCTCCTGGTCGAAGGACTCCGTTTGGCGGAGGTTGTAAAGTGTGGAGTAAAACTCCCTAAACGCCCTAGCTATTTCGGGGGTGTCCTGTGTAAGAGTTCCGTTTGGCAGCTTGATGGAGGAGATGTACGATGTGTTCCTCACTTTCTTAAGTAAGGAAGACATCAGTTTTCCCCCATTGTTGCCATGGGCAAACAGCTTATGTTGGAAATTTAAGAGATGTTTGGCTGCTTTCTGGTATAGGACCTCACGGAGTTGTGTCCTAAGCTCAAAGAGTTGCAACTGGTGGTCATTGCGTAAAGAAGATTTATGGAGTTTTTCCACTGTTGCTATTTCGTCTAGCAGGTTATCTACAACCTTTTGCTGTTCTCTTTTAACTTTAGTACCTAAGGAAATATAACAACCCGTACTGAAGGCCTTGTGGGCTTCCCACACAATAGGTGGTGAGCTGTGTGTGGTGGAGTTATTCGCAAAGTATTCTGTCAGCTGGGTCCGAACCTGATCAAGATGAGAGCGGTTGAGGAGCAAAGATTCGTTCAACCTCCAATTCCAATCTCTTCTCGGTAGGGAGGCCAAGGTGAAAGTTGCAGAGCAAGGAGCGTGATCGGATATAGTGATGGGTCCTATCTCAGCCGACCTAAAAGATGGAAGCAAAGAGGCAGAGGTCAAGATATGGTCCAGTCGCTGATAGGAACTGTGAGGTGTGGAATAAAAGGAGAAATCTTTGTCTGTAGGATGAAGACAGCGCCATGTATCTACTAAATGTAGCTCATGTAGTTTTTTATGTAGCTTGCTGAGAAGCTTTTGGGATATATGAGACCTGGCTGTAGAGGAATCCAGGACAGGGTCTAACACTAAGTTCAAGTCTGTACCTAAGATTATGTGTCCTTCCGCAAAGAGCTGAAGTGTGTCAAGTGCTTGTAGAAGCCATTGAACAGGTGATCTGTTGGGCACATAAAAATTGTGAGTTTTTTTTTTTTAACATTTTTGATTCCTTATCCTAAAAGCTGACGCCCGAACCCTCAGATTAAAAGTCTGATGCTCTACCGACTGAGCTATCCGGGCTCTCTGCAGAGTCACTGAAGTCGTGACTTTCTGACCAACTGCGTTTCCCTTCTTTTTAGAGCTCCATCTTTTACCATACCGTGCACTAGTACCTGCTTCCTAGAATTATAAAGGTAACTTTCACATATGTATTAGGGGATTACATTACCAGTGACTTTCTGGTGATAGCACCAGGAGCATGTCAATTACAAATAGGGGTTTGAGATCTAGAACAGAAGACTGCCCCCAGTTTGATACATAGAAACTGTGACTGACCTGTCAGAACATGTTGGGCAGCATAGTGGTTCTACCCTCCAGCACCACTTTTTCCAGATCTTATATGAACCTCTGTGTCAAGTTTTGTAAAAAGCAGGTAATTATATCTCAGTAAAACC
>JAKVIS010005079.1:0-12658 GCA_033119425.1 Bufotes viridis
ACGAAGTTTAGACGCTCTGGTAAATTAAATTAGCTTTGTTTCTAATTGGACTTTTATGGTATTTACAAAAATCAACCTATCTACATTATTTCTATATGTGTCTATAGATTTAGGTTTAGTGGTATATGGAAGTTTTAGTGGTAGAGGTGCATGTAGGAGGTCTTCAAGAGGGGACTTGATGTCAGCGGTGTGTGTACACACACATATAAATGTGCACAATTGTGCCCCCATAATATTCAGTGCACTCTAAAGTCACTGCCATCTTGACATTGCCAGACGCAGTCCATGCCGACACAACATTTCTAACTAAAGCCAGAACCCCAAGACGATTGAAAGGGCTGCCTTTTCTAATGAAGGCAGCTGATTGCTACAGGCCCAGCTGTCAGCCCAACTATTAGCTGTTATAACTAAGTAAACCCGGCACAGCCGAATATTTTCCGTTTAGTGGGTACCACCATGAGCAAAATAAATGGCTGTCCATTTATACATGGACGTGGCTGATCTGCTAGGACGGGAGTTGTTCTTAGAGAGCAGCTCTCTGTTTCAGCAAATAGCGGTGGGTCCCAAGGGGATAGGGTTTTTCCTGATGGAACAACCTCTTTAAAGTCATTGGTCTTTTAGATTGCTAGCCACAGTCCACCATAACATAAAGCCAGCACCCCCTTTACATTGCTAGTCACAGTCCGCCATAACATAAAGCCAGCACCCCCTTTACATTGCTAGTCACAGTCCGCCATAACATAAAGCCAGCACCCCTTTTACATTGCCAGCCACAGTCCGCCATAACATAAAGCCAATACCCCCTTTACATTGCTAGCCACAGTCCGCCATATTATAAAGCCAGTGCCCCCTTTACATTGCTAGTCACAGTCCGCCACAAAATAAAGCCAGTGGCCCCTTTACATTGCTAGTCACAGTCCGCCATAACATAAAGCCAGCACCCCCTTTACATTGCTAGTCACAGTCCGCCATAACATAAAACCAATACCCCCTTTACATTGCTAGCCACAGTCCACCATAACATAAAGCCAGTGCCCCTTTACATTGCCAGCCACAGTCCACCATAACATAAAGCCAGTGCCCCTTTACATTGCCAGCCACAGTCCACCATAACATAAAGCCAGTGCCCCTTTACATTGCCAGCCACAGTCCACCATAACATAAAGCCAGCACCCCCTTTACATTGCTAGTCACAGTCCACCATAACATAAAGCCAGCACCCCCTTTACATTGCTAGTCACAGTCCACCATAACATAAAGCCAGCACCCCTTTTACATTGCCAGCCACAGTCCGCCATAACATAAAGCCAATACCCCCTTTACATTGCTAGCCACAGTCCGCCATAACATAAAGCCAGTGCCCCCTTTACATTGCTAGCCACAGTCTGCCATAACATAAAGCCAGTGCCCCCTTTACATTGCTAGTCACAGTCCGCCACAAAATAAAGCCAGTAGCCCCTTTACATTGCTAGCCACAGTCCTTCATAACATTGACCATAACATAAAGTCAGTGCCCGGTTGACATTATTAGATCTTCACCTGAAGTCAGTGGTCCCTTTACTTTGCTATACAGATCAGGAGCCCCATAACATTGCCAGCTAAAGTCATTGCCCCCTGTACATGGATAGCCATAATGTTATGATGTTAAAGGGCCTCTGCACCCATAAAATCCCCATAAAATCCAAGGCCACAACACCCTCCTTAACAGGGCTGAGTACAAGTGCCCCTGACTACAGTGCACCCATACAGCCTCTTATTGGACAACCTCTTTAATTATTAATTTCTGACTATATTAAATTTTGGCCGGTAGAAGGAGACCAAAAATGTGGAGGACATTGTAACTCCACAAGATACCTCTTGGAGCTCAACTTGATGCACTTTAAGATCCAAAGTATACCTCCATAGTCTATGTCCCCATCATCACTGCTTTATCTCAGAGATCTCTGGCACATTTAAAAGCAGCTCTTTTCATCGGCTTTACATTTTTAAGGCAAGTACTTCAGACAATTTCCCTTTAGGAGTGCAGATTCACGTGAAAGACACAACATAACTGATAGATGACATCACTACATTGTTGGGATTACATGCCCCTAATGTCAGGATAATGAGCAAGTAATCACCCAGCATGAACCCGAGCATAACTTCCTCCATATGTCATATGTGACCGGTAGACGCAGAAACAACTGAGTATCAGTTATCACTTGTATCTCCTGGGGAAGAACTTTGCAACCAACAGAGCTTCAAGTGAAAGAGTGTCATGCTGTCGTCCCATGCCCTCCGCTGCCCTTCTTACTCCTGCGGGCATGGCCTCTGAGCTCCTCACCTTGTCCTTCGCTTCTTCTCCTGTGGCCGCCATAATCTTCGTATGTTGCCTGACTCTTTGGTCCCTGCACTGTTGCCTCTGATCGGCCTGGTTGGTTCCCTGCAGCGAAGTCCAGATCCCTGTATAGAGGTTAAAGAGTGAATACCTGGGGACTGCCAGGACAATGCCCTTAGGTTTAGCCCTAAGCCAAACTGGTTAGTTGGTACAGTGAGTCCTCACCCACTGCCGTTACATGAGCAAATGGTTATCCATCTCTTAGGGTACTTTCACACTTGCGTTATTCTTTTCTGGCATAGAGTTCCGTCAAAAGGGCTTTATGTCGGAAAAGAACTGATCAGGCATATCCCCATTCAATCTAAATGGATAGAAATCCGTTCAGTTTGCATCAGTATGCCTTCCGTTCAGTCACTGTCAGGCGTATGTGGCGGACATAATACCACAGCATGCTGCGGTATTATGTCCGTCCAAAATGCCTGATCAGTCGCCGGAATGCCGGATCCGGCATTAATTTACATTGACTTGCATTAGTGCCGGATCCGGCATTGCAAAACAACTGAAGGGACGGATCCGTCCTTCCGGTCTGCGCGTAGGACCGGAATACTGTGAAAAAGACTGCAAGACAGATCCGGCCCATCCGCCTACAAATGCTGTCACCAGTTGTCACACTGAACGGCGGATCCGGCTGGCAGCTCCGACAACGGAACTGCCTGCCGGATCACACTAGCGCTAGTGTGAAAGTACCCTACACCTTTCAATTACTATTATATCAGGGTTAATAGCCATAATAAATGTGGGTGTATATTGGGCAGTATAGTGCAGCCAGAAATTAAACATCAAACCGGTATTTTTGGGATATTACATCCAGAAAACATTTCATTGCATGCTTTCTGAACATTCATCCCTTTTCCTATGTTATTTTACTATTATTTCTTGCTGCTCCACATATCCCCATAGCTCTGTGTGGACATTTCTGAGCCAATCAGATATTTCTTCACCCTGCTCCCTCTTCCCCTCTCACAGCATTCAGGTTCCCAGAACACAGGAAAGATACCAACTAATAATCCCATATGTAGTAGTCCAAATCTGCTGTGACCAAAAATAAACCACCTATAGAGATATCGACATGCTGGACACTCTTTCATACAAAATTCATATCTTTATTAATACATATTAACAACTATATTACATAAAACCATGAAAGGAGTCCACACAGAAGATGAAAAGAAAAGTGGGGCAACTAGTAGGCAACTAGCCTACATACATGTCTGCGATTGCCTACCGTACCATACACTGCCTAGGCCATAGCACATAGGCAATTCATAATTCACAAACCAATATACATAAGGCCAATATATAGGGGTGACAAAGCTTTTTATAATGAACAGACGGTGGGACCCTGGTGTGGAGTATAACATTGGTCTCTACTGTTTTTATGTGCATTGGGATTGGGGCGGTGGGGTAACTTTCATTGTTGGGGTATTTCTATGTATATTGGTTTGTGGTTTACTAATTGTTTACTATATACATCATTGGTATTACCTTTTCCTATTCTGCTCCCTATTTCGATGTTCCATGGTCTGGGCCGTGTATGATAGACACTTGGGGAGCTTTGTATCAAACTGGTGTGAAGTAGAACTGGCTTAGTTGCCCATAGCAACCAATCAGATTCCAACTTTCATTTTCCAGAGGAGCTGTAAAAATGAAAAGTGAAATCTGATTGGCTGCTATGGGCAACTAAGCCAGTTCTACTTTACACCAGTTTGATAAATCTCCCCCAGTGTTTTTGTCAGATGTCCCATTTGTCTTGTTCATCTTCTATGAGTTTTATGCAGTGTAGCATAGCCTTCTTGGCTGTTTCTGTCATCCCAAACACCTCTGGCTTCGATGGAGTTGGGGCAGCCTTTTTGAGAAATAGGTGTGTAGTGTACGGGAGCTGTAATGCCCGTCACTACAGAAGGGTCACTTGTGTGCGGTCGTTCCCCTCAGTTTTGAGGAGATTGGTGTAATACATCTTCATGTAATGCATTGCTGTGTATTTCCCTGTTACTGTGATATTTGCCATGTGCAGGCCTGCTAGGGGTGTCATTCCAGCTCTAAGTCACTAGAGGGAGCTAGGGAGCCCTAGTTTATATAAGGCCCAGTCAGGGGAAGGAAAGGCAGATTAGACTGTGCCTAAGACAAGTGCAGGCCATGAGCCTGTGAAGTCCAGCTCAGGCCTTGAGCCTGTGAAGGCAAGGCCCAGGCCTTGTACCCGCTGAAGTCAGCCCAGGCCCTATCGCCTGTGGGGTCCAGCCTAGGAAGATTCATGCCCTAGGAGGAGCAGTCCAGACCCTAGTACTAGTGGAGAAGTGTTGCCTCCTTAGTCAAGCTGCAAGCAGGACAAGTATCCCTGGAGAGAGAGGACAGTTGCCTGAAGTCTGTTGCTGCATTAAGAGTAAGATTAAAGCCCGATCTTAAGAGGCCTGTCTTGAGGATGGCCCTTTGGGACTGTGATTACTAACTTGAACCACTTCTGTGACTGTATTGTAACGTGTGGAACATTCTGGAGCTGTACCTGATAACTGTACATCTATCTGCAACTACGTTCAGTAAAGTTATCCCGTTATTTAAAGATACAGAGACTCCTCAATTATTCCACCTATCACTACACGGTGTGCCACCGTTCAATTGGCACTGGCGTCACGACATTCATCACCTGCCTGTTCCAGTGCTGACCCGATTGAAGACGACAGTCAGTCCCAGGTTAGTGGGTTGCCCTGCACTACAAAGCCCAGCATACCTAAAGCTACACTACTGACCCCCTGGGACACTGCAGGTGCAGCTCCCACCTATTTAAAACATTTTTTTTTTTATAAATAAATTTATTGTATTGATCAAGGTAAACGGTGGACAGCAAAAAGAAAAAAAAAGGAATGGCAGAATTTATGCATTTGCTATGTTTAAAAAAAATCTATTAATGTAAATTATAGGGCAACGTATATGTACCCCAACGCGATATGTAAAAATTCTGTAACTCATCTCCCCAAGAGATCTCAAATTGCACCCTTGTCATAATAATGGAAAAAATGATGGTTAACGGAATGAGAGGACCCAAAACCAGAAAAATTCCTGGATGCCTTAAAGGGGTTTTCCACGATCATTTAGTTTTTAACAGATACCGTATGCGCATGTAAATCGCCATGCTTTTTTTGAGTTTGGACCCTCTGGACCCATTTTCACCATGTAAACCAATCCCTCAGGTTTATTTTATTAAGTAGCAGTTCCTGTTCCTGTATCCAACCAAACCCATGATGCATTTCCTCTGCCACAGCTCCAGCACCGCCCCTAACGTCGCCCAGCTAGTTTGTGGTTCCTCCCATCCGGCTAGTTACATAGACACTCCTCCGTTACTGCCCCGCCCATAGACATTAATATGCGAAATAACCGTGAAGCCCAGATCCACCATATTAAGTGGCCTCAATATCAAGATCCAGCTCTGTTACAAGCCTTAAAGGGGTTATCCAACCCCTATAATGACACCCCCAATGCCTGAGCCCCTCATATAGGTTATACTCACCCCGCTCCCTGGCAATTGCGTCGCTCCTGATTCCCGCACGGCTGCCGCTGCATCTCCCTGTTACGCGGATCAAAATATCCGGTGACGGGGGTGGGGTTAACAGGCTGTGATGTGGAGGAGACTCCCTAGCATCAACCGCGATGCTGGGGAGGCTCATCCCCATCGAGCCTCCGTAGGAGATGCAGCCGCGGCCGTGCGGGGATCAGTAGTGACGTGGGTGTCGGGAAGCGGGGTAAGTATAACATATATGAAGAGCCTGGGCATTTCGGGGGGTTATTATAGGGGTTGGATAACCCCTTTAAGGATGTGACAAAGGAAAAAACCTGAGCCAGTTATCCATCCACAGACAGCTGTTTTGGGGGGTTGCCCCTCATCAGTGTGGAGTAGGATTCTGGCTAACTGCCCATGGACATGACATCACAGGAAATAAGTAAAAGCTGCATGGACATCGTCATGTGACCACAGCCTGGAATAGAGGAGAGGAGCGATAAAGGTAAAAGATATACATTACAAAATTACAACTGTGTTCATAAAGGGTTATTTTAAGCGATGTTGATGCAAACTGGAAAACCCCTTTAACCACTTGAAGACCACAGGTTTATACCCCCCTAGTGACCAGGCCCTTTTTTACAATTCTGCACTACACTACTTTCACCGTTTATTGCTCGGTCATACAACTTACCACCCAAATGAATTTTACCTCCTTTTCTTCTCACTAATAGAGCTTTCATTTGGTGGCATTTCATTCTTGCTGACATTTTTACTTTTTTTGCTATTAATAAAAATTTAACAACATTTTTGCAAAAAAATTACATTTTTCACTTTCTGTTGTAAATTTGTTTTTTAAAAACTACATTTCTATATAAATTTTTCTCTAAATGTATTGTTCTACATGTCTTTGATAAAAAAAAGTCCAATAAGTGTATATTTATTGGTTTGGGTAAAAGTTATAGCGTTTACAAACTATGGTGCAAAAAAGTGAATTTGGGCATTTTGAAGCAGCTCTGACTTTCTGAGCGCCTGTCATGTTTCTTCAGGTGCTAGAATGTCAGGAAAGTATAAATACCCCCAAATCACACCATTTTAGAAAGAAGACACCCCAAAGTATTCGCGGAGGGGCATGGTGAGTTCATGTATCATTTCATTTTTTTCACAAGTTAGCGGAAAATGACACTTTCTGAGGAAAAAAAAAATAATAATAAAGCTTCCATTTCTGCTAACTTCTGGCAAAAAAAAATAAAAATCTCATACGGGCTCATTATGCCCCTCAGTGAATACCTTGGGGTGTCTACTTTCCGAAATGGGGTCATTTGTGGGGTGTGTTTACTGTTCTGGCATTTTGGGCGGGGCTAAATTGTGAGCAGCCATGTAAAAGCTAAAGGTACTCATTGGTTTTAGGGCCCCTTTGCGCACCCAGTCTGCAAAAAAGTGTCACATATGTGGTATCGCTGTACTCAGGAGAAGTAGGGCAATGTGTTTTGGGGTGTATTTTTACATATACCCATGTTGGGTGAGAGAATATCTCTGTAAACTGACAACTTTGTATAAAAAAATTTAAAAATTGTCGTTTACAGAGATATTTCTCACACCCAGCAGGGTGTATATAAAAATACACCCCAAACACATTGCCCTACTTCTCCTGAGTACGGCGATACCACATGTGTGACACTTTTTGCAGCCTGGGTGCGCAAAAGAGCCCTAAACCAATGAGTACCTTAGGATTTCACAGGGCATTTTTACGCATTTGGATTCCAGACTTCTTCTCACGCTTTAGGGGCCCCTAAAATGCCAGGGCAGTATAAATACCCACATGTGACCCCATTTTAGAAAGACACCCCAAGGTATTCCGTGAGGGGTATGGTGAGTTCATGTAAAATTTTATTTTTGTCACAAGTTAGTGGAATATGAGACTTTGTAAAAAACTAAATAAAAAATATATATATCTCAATTTCTGCTTACTTGTGGCAAAAAAAAAAAAATTCTCTGAACTCGCCATACCCCTCACGGATTACCTTGGGGTGTCTTCTTTCCAAAATGGGGTCACTTGTGGGGTATTTATACTCACCTGGCATTTTAGGGAACCTAAAGCGTGAGAATCCAAATGCGTAAAAATGCCCTGTGAAATCTAAAGGTACTCATTGGTTTTAGGGCCCCTTTGCGCATCTTGCCTGCAAAAAAGTGTCACTCATGTGGTATCGCCGTACTCAGGAGAAGTAGGGCAATGTGTTTTGGGGTGTATTTTTATATATACCCCTGCTGGGTGTGAGAAATATCGCTGTAAACGACAACTTTTTAAATTTTTTATACAAAGTTGTCAGTTTACAGAGATATTTCTCTCACCCAACATGGGTATATGTAAAAATACACCCCAAAACACGTTGCCCTACTTCTCCTGAGTACGGCGATACCACATGAGTGACACTTTTTTGCAGCCAAATGCGAAAGCTCAAATTCCCATGAGTACCTTTTAGGAGGAGCATTTTTACGCATTTTCTTCTCATGCTTTAGGGCCCCTAAAATGCCAGGGCAGTATAAATACCCCACATGTGACCCCATTTTGGAAAGAAGGCAGCCCAAGGTATTCCATGAGGGGTGTGGCGAGTTGATAGAAAAAAAATTTTTTGGCACAAGTTAGTGGAAATTGATTTTTTTATTGTTTTTTCTCAAAGTCTCCCTTTCCGCTAACTTTTGACAAAAGTTTAATTTTTCATGGACTCACTATGCCCCTCAGCGAATACCTTAGGGTGTCTTCTTTCCAAAATAGGGTCACATGTGGGGTATTTATACTGCCCTGGCATTTTAGGGGCCCTAAAGCGTGAGAAGAAAAATGCACAAATGCCCTCCTAAAAGTTACTCATTGAATTTGGGCCCCTTGTGCATCTTGGCTGCAAAAAGTGTCACACATGTGGTATCGCCGTACTCAGGAGAATAGGGCAATGTGTTTTGGGGTGTATTTTTACATATACCCATGCTGGGTGAGAGAAATATCTCTGTAAATTGCCAACTTTGAATAAAAAATTTAAAAAGTTGTCGTTTACAGTGATATTTCTCACACACAGTATGGGTATATATAAAATACACCCCAAAACACATTGCCCTACTTCTCCTGAGTACGGCGATACCACATGTGTGCCACTTTTTGCAGCCAAGATGCGCAAAGGGCCCTAAAACCAATGAGTACCTTTAGGATTTCACAGGGCATTTTACGTATTTGGATTCTCACGCTTTAGGACCCTAAAATGCCAGGGCAGTATAAATACCACATGTGACCCCATTGTGAAGAAGACACCCCAAGATTTCCGTGAGGGGCATGGCGAGTTCACATAAAAAAAATTTTTGACACAAGTTAGCGAAATTGATATATATATATATATTTTTTTTTACAAAGTCTCATATTCCACTAACTTGTGACAAAAAATAAAATTTTACATGAACTCACCATACCCCTCAGCGAATACCTTGGGGTGTCTACTTTCTAAAATGGGGTCACATGTGAGGTTTTTATACTGTCCTGGCGTTTGAGGGTCTCCGCAATCATTACACGTATGGCCAGCATTAGGAGTTTCTGCGATTCTCCTTATATTGAGCACACGGGTAATGAGATTTTTTTTTTCCGTTCAGCCGCTGCGCTGAAAAAAAAAATAAAAATGAACGACACAAATTTCTTCATTCGCATCAATCAATGTGGATGAAAAAATCTCTGCCAAAATCAGTGACTGCGGTGCGGTGGGCTGGTCGCTAGCTACCTAACAAGTAGCTAACTAACTGGCGGTGATAACGGGACCCTTATGCCCCATTCACACGTCTGAAATTCTGTTTGCGGAACGGAATTGCGGACCCATTCATTTCTATGGGGACAGACTTTGTCCCGCTCGGATCCGGAATTACGGATCCGCGCTTCCGGGTCTGCACTTCCGTTCCGCAAAAATATAGAACATGTCCTATTTTCTATATAGTTCTGTGCGGATCTGCAAAATGCGGAAAGCGCATTGCCGGTGTCCGTATTTTGCGGATCCGCAGATCCATGGATCCGCAGATCCATGGATCCGCAAAACTACATACGGACGTCTGAATGAGCCTGTAGGGGGTGATTAGTGACGGGAGGGGTGATCAGGGGGTGACATGGGTGATCAGGGGTTAATCAGTGATGGGGGTGGGGGGTGTGTGTAGTGATTGGTGCACTTTTCCTATGTTTCCTCTGGTGGTCCCAAACAAAGGGACCACCAGACAAAGCAGACAGCAGGCATATCAGACGCTGTTTAAAAAACAGCGTCTGATATGCGATTTAAATGCGTTTTTTCGCATCTACAGCCTGCCAGCGCATGATCAGCGCTGGCAGGCTGTAGTTTCAGTTGTCCCGGCTCCGATCACATGAGCGCGCCGCGCGCGGCGTTCATGTGAAATCTCAGGTCTCACGAGATGACGCCGATAGGCGTGACTGAGACCTGAGAGAGCCGCCGCGCTGACGCCCATCGGCGTTAGCGTGGCGGCAAGAGGTTAATGTGAAAGTGGGCTTAGACCTTAAGTGGTTAAGGGGTATGGTTACAGAGCAAAATTAGGCTGTAGATTTCTATTACTGCACAGTCTGTTGACTTTGTATAAATTAGAAATATAATAATCACAATGTGACCATGACTCACCAGACGTGTGACCTCGGTCAGCCGAGCCCAGAGACTGTGCTCATAATGTCTACCACCAAACCAAAAAGTCACAAGTGTGAAACCGCTATACTACTACGACGGGATCAAAACAACAAAAAAACAAATCACAAAAAAAGGTTACAGTGAAGACCCGGGGAGGCGGACATCTGGAGCTGCACATTTGTTTCCCATTTCACAGCTCATTAGCTTAGTCCATATTTTTGGCAAAAAGAAAAATAATAGAGAGGAGTTAAAGTCAGCTTTTCAAGGTGCAGCGATACGGAGACTTCAGCCGAGACGTCTTATTTATAGACAAACAACATAAAAAGTGGCGGACACAAAATAATGCCGTAAATCAGAGCACATCTGCCGGCTTACTCAGCCCCTTGTTATTTGGACACTAAGCACATTCGGTTATGAACATGAAATGGGGTATGGAACTATGGGATAATGGAACTGCATTATGGGTAACTTGTACAAATCCGTAATACGACGCCCATATACCGCTAAGAGGCCATATTATATGTCCATATGCCTATGATTGCATATGGTCGTTTGGCATCCATGAGAATAATTATGTCATGCTCTATCGTATGTCTTATTACAGAATTATTCTCCCCATGACATATGTGGGAAGGTATCAACTTTGTACGCCAATTTTTGGCATACAAAAGTCGAAATTCTGGCGCAAGTGCTATTTAGTCGCAACATTTGGAACTTTGGTGGCGCAAGAGCGGGTGTGGATAGGTATGTTCATTCGTTTCATGGCAGATATATCAATGCGAGTTTTTAAAGAATTTACAAAAAAGTCGCAAAATCACTACATTGGGGTGGCGTACAAAAAGTGGAGTAGCATTTCTACTGTTAGATTTAAAGATGCTCCAAATTTAGTAAACTTTTTATAAATTTGGAGCAACTTTTGCTAACTCAAAACCAAAGGAAAACTGACTTCAAAAGTCCCATCATAATGCAGTCCCCCTAATTATTATTTTTTTTGTTTGGGGGGGGGGGCCCTTTAAATAAGACCTGCCCATTCTCCTGACATGCCTGGCAGAGTAAATACGTGTATTCTCCATGAAAAACCAATTCTGGTGCATTTTACTTAAAACTCTAAGGCCTCTTTCACACGGGCGTCACGGGTGAGGGCTGGATGTGTTCAGGGTGCATTGTGGGAAACCAGCGCGAGTAGGGACACAATTTCAGTCAGTATTGTTTGCGATTGAGTTTCAGTTTTTTCCGTGCGAGTGCAATGCGTTTTGCACGCGTGTGAGAAATAACTGAATGTGATACCCAGACCCGGACTTCTTCACTGAAGTTCGGGTTCGGTGTTGTGCAGATTTTATTATTTTCCCTTATAACATGGTTATAAAGGAAAATAATTGCATTCTTAATACAGAATGCTTACTAAAATGTGGATTGAGGGGTTAAAAACAAAAAAAATTAACTCACCTATTCCACATGATCGCGCAGCCAGCATCGTCTTCTTTCTTCTTCTTTGAGGACCTGCCAAATGACCTTTGATGACGTCATCAAAGCGTGATGACGTCATCAAAGGTCCTTTGGTAGGTCCTCAAAGAAGAAGAAAGAAGACGATGCCGCTGCAGCGATCAAGTGGATGAGGTGAGTTAATATTTTTTTATTTTTTAACCCCTCAATCCACATTTTAGTAAGCATTCTGTATTAGGAATGCTATTATTTTCTTTTATAACCATGTTATACAGTACGGGAAAATAATACAGTAAATTGACTTTAATCAATTTACTAACATCATCTCCTTAGCAACCAATGCGTGAAAATCGCATTGCATCCGCACTTGCTTGTGGATGCTATGCGATTTTCATGCAGCCCCATTAATTTCTTTGGGGCCTGCGTTGCGTGAAAATGAATGGGTCAGGATTCAGTGCGGGTGCTATGCGTTCATGTCACGCATTGCACCCACGCGGAAAACTCACCCATTTGAAAGGGGCCTAAGGCCTCTTTCACACGAGCGAGTTTTCCGAGCAGGTGCAATGCTTGACATGAATGCATAGCACCTGCACTGAAAATGACCCATTCATTTCAATGGGTTTGTGTACATGAGCATTTTTTTCATGCATCAGTTCTACGTTGCGTGAAAATCGCAGCATGTTCTATATTCTG
>JAKVIS010005080.1:0-12667 GCA_033119425.1 Bufotes viridis
GGATGGAGGTAAGTATTAGTGTCTTGTTTTGTGTTTTTTTTTTTTTTTTAAAGATACTGGCACTGGCACTGGAGGGGATTTGGCCCATGATACTGGCACTGGAGGGGGAGATTTGGCCCATGATACTGGCACTGGGGGAGATTTGGCCCATGATACTGGCACTGGATGGGGGGGATTTGGCCCATGATACTGGCACTGGAGGGGGATTTGGCCCATGATACTGGCACTGGAGGGGGCATTTGGCCCATGATACTGGCACTGGAGGGGGAGATTTGGCCCATGATACTGGCACTGGAGGGGAGATTTGGCCCATGATACTGGCACTGGAGGGGGGGATTTGGCCCATGATACTGGCACTGGAGGGGAGATTTGGCCCATGATACTGGCACTGGAGGGGGGATTTGGCCCATGATACTGGCACTGGAGGGGGGCATTTGGCACATGATACTGGCACTGGAGGGGGATTTGGCACATGATACTGGCACTGGAGGGGATTTGGCACATGATACTGGCACTGGAGGGGGATTTGGCACATGATACTGGCACTGGGTCGGGGGGATTTGGCACATGATATTGGCACATGGGGGGATTGTTTGGTACATAATACTGGCACATGGGAGGGATTGCTTGACACATGACCCTACTGGCACATGGGGGTGTTGTTTGGCACATGATAAAGGCACATGGGGGGTTGTCACTGGCACATGATGATGGGGGAGAGACACTTATTATTGGGGGCACTATTGGGGACCACATCAGCACAGTATTTGAGGTAGTGGGATGTTTTGTCCAGAAGATGGGAGGATGATGGAAAAGTAGTAAACTAAGATTTATTTTTTGTTAAACTGCAGAGACGGAAAATGACAGAGAAATGGTGGCCTGGTCTGAAAGGAGAAGATGAGGAAAGAGAACATCTACATCAAAGGAGAAGTCACTGGACGTAAGAGGTATGGGCGCGATATATGGGTGGGGCTGTGTGTGGGTGTGGCTTGAGGGTGGGCGGGGACACAGGGGCCCCATAAGTTCCAATTGCCTGGGGAAGTGCCCCTCCCGAGACCAGGCTCTGGATCCGCCACTGATCTGAGGCCATACTTTGATCTAATACCGTCCATTCAGATTGTATTCGGACCACCATCACAGATTCTGTCAAAAAGACTAGACAAAAAAGTGCTGCATGCAAGACTTTTTTGTCCGGTAAACAAGAAGCATTTTAAGCAGAATCTTTTATAGTCAATGTTAAAGAGCAGAACAATGGAACGTGATAACGTGCTTGTGAAGCCAGCCTAACAGAAAAAGCTTTTTAAGGGGGTATAAGAATAGTGCTGTGTGATCTGTACCTCTCTTCCGTTCTCTCAGTAAATGCGCTGTCCACACATATGATACACATATAGGCTAAGAATAAAGTTTTACATGTAGGGAATGTTTGTGAGTAGGTATGTATGTAGAAAATATTATATGTATAGTACAAACTTGCCAACACTCCTGGAACATCCAGCAGATTTGAACTCCCAGAGGGGTTGGTAAATCACCCACACAGAGCATGGATGCCACATCACGAAAGGGAAGGGGACATACATGGATGGGGGTAGAGTCTCAGAAAAAGGGGCATGTTCACACCTGAAAAAAAATTAGGCCACACTTTTCTTTCTCCTACAAACCAACTTGATAACATTGGCAAGTATGCTGATGTATGGTGCACACTGCACTGAAAATTTATCTGGGTTTACTCCAAAGCAGTGTATTAGTCTTACTAAGTGTCCTCCATTATGTTGCAGATGGACTTTGCCAGGGAGTCCCCAATGAATGGTGTGCTCCCTACTACAGGAAGCCTTAATCTGGCCCTGCAGAAATGTGGCACTTGCTGTGCGAAAGATGCATCAAGCTATGTATAGCACATATTCTAGTAATGAAACAATTTTGCCTACTTTATCAGCATCAGAAAAACATTCTCCCATTTTGGTTTGATAGCGAAGGTCTAAAAGCATGGCTATGCAGTCGTCATCATTTTGCTTGATGCTAATGATATGCTTGTCAGCACACAACCAACCAGGCATGCAGCTTGCTATGCTTGCAAGTATGCCTGAGCACACAGTTATTTTATGCTCCGCCCTGCACTGTGATTTTTGGTCATGATCAGCGTTGTCCTCTACTTTGTCTATTCATGTTTCCAACAGCCACAGGGAAGCAAGGAAGATGTGGAGGCTGTTATTTTCCACCATCCCTTGTGACAGTTTGTTCTAATATTAATGTCAGGGAGATGACATTGTTGATGCTGCTGTTGTCCCTACTCACAAATCTGGTGGTCTCTTCGAAGGGCCTGAGTAGGAGGCACATGTTTCTGATGAGCTACCACTGTCTGTGCACAAAATATACATGCTCTCTGCTGTGGTCGTTTGGTGCATGATGGGATCACTGACCGCATTACAATGCTCATACAGATGCTCCAACATGTGCAAAGACAGACAGTTCTGTAGCTGCAAGTGCAGCAAGGCCTTCTTAGCCACATAAGAAATGCACACATTTTCACCGGTACATGGGCAGCACCTTCTGCAAGCCATAATACTTTAAAAAGCATCACACCACTAAGGCTACTTTCACCCTAGCGTTTTTACTGGATCTGGCAGGGTTCAGCAAAAACGCTTCTGTTACTGATAATACAACCACCTGAATCCATTATGAACGGATCCGGTTGTATTATTTTTAACATAGCCAAGACGGATTCGTCATGAACACCATTGAAAGTGAATGGGGGACGGATCAGTTTTCTATTCTGTCAGAGAAAACGGATCAGTCCCCATTGACTTGCATTGTGGGTCATAACGGATCCGTCTTGCTCTGCATCCCAGGACGGAAAGCCAACCGCAGCATTTTGCAGTTTGCTCTCATGTATGAGAATGGAATGCATTTTGGAGTATTCCGTTCTGTTAAGTTATGTTTTGTCCCCATTGACAATGAATTGGGACAAAACAGAAGTGCCTTTTTCCAGTATTTCCCTATGACAGATCTGAATACCGGAAAATATTAACGCTAGTGTTAAAGTAGCCTAAATCTGTCATTTGTACCATGCAGAGAGCATGTGTTATTTCTATCAAATGTAGCACAACCACAATGGGGCACATTTACTATAGTGTCTGTGCCTGTTTTCATGAGTAAAAAGCCTGTTTCTGACTGTCTTAATTTTTAAGTCTCATTTACTGACTAATTTTGCACTTGTTTTGGAGGCATTTGCACCTGCTGCGCCTATTTTGAGACTAATTAAGAAGTTTTCAAACTTTTGCGACTTTTTTCTGACCTATTTCTTTAGGTGCGCCTTTTTTAGCACCTGAATTAGGTGCATTAATAGTCTTATTTCTAGTCCACTCCTAACCAGGCTTATTTTTCCTGTTTGTTTTGAGGGGGAACTTTTTTACATTGAAAAAGAAAGAGGTGCAACTTTTGTCCAGTCACTTGCACAATTTTTTCATGCACAAACCAAAGAGACAAGTCTGAGTGAATATAAACCTGCCTTACAAGAAAAAAACACTAGATGTCAGACTTAAACCAGAAAAACCTGATTTATTAAGAGATAATAAATGAGACGCAAATTTTCAAATACGCCTGTTTTTTTTTTAACTCCAAAATAAAGGAGAGTTTGATAAATGTGCACCAATGTTCCTGCTATTGCAGCTGATCAAGTTGTCCTGGTGTACTTAATTTGATGCAGATTAGCAACTGGTCTGCTGCGTGGCTTCTCTCGACCAGGCTCATCTGTTCTAAGACAGCATGAAGCAATGCTTCAGTTTACACATATGTCCCTACCCCTTGTGTTGATAGTGGCTTATACCTTGATGCACAGCAACAATTCCAAGGAGCAGCCCACATTCTCTGCCACGTGAAAGTACAAGGGATGGCTTTTTAAGAAATAATGGTGGCTAGGTATCTTCGATTGAGGCTGAGCACATGCCATCAGTTCCTTGAAGGCAGTGGAATGCAATAAGTGGTACTACAACAGCTGCACCACCAGCCACCTGGCCAGCTAGAAGTTTAGTTTGCATATGGATTACATATGGTATTGTTGTTTCCTGCCCACACATTCTGTAAAGCCCCAGAGTTGGGGGTATTACTATTTTGTACTTTGGTTATTGTATTTGACATTTTTCTTATGTAATGTGAATGTAACATACATGTTATGCACTTGGTTCACTAGCAGATGGAGTATAGTTGGCAGTGTTCTGTAAAAGGAATTACCATTCCATTCCTTACCCCATTTGGCGGGAGTGGGCTAGTTGACTTCCTGACAAGGGTGGGGCTAAGATACTGAGAGTCAGTCTTGAGGAGAATTAGGCAGAGGGGATGTGTGTGAACCCTCTCCTGCCTGAGAGTAAGGATGCAGCTCCTAGATCATCCACTCCCCAGAATTAAAGTAGGACTCAAGTTGAGTCTTGGAATCAAAGTCAGCAGAGTGACCTGCTACATCCAGCATCTTCTGACCCTGCTATGAAGTGGGGGGAAAAAGGTTGAAGACACCCTCATTACTAAACAACTACCACTAGGCCAGTATCAACTAAGTGCAAAATCACTACCAACCAACATGTAACCATACCTTCTCAGCTGGTGCCAGAAGAGGACTGCACTAAAGCCTGCTGCTGCTATTGTTTGTATTTGCAAGGTCTACGTTGCACTTAGTAAAAGGACTTTGTTAATTTTGTTACAATTCTGGCCTCATCCTTCAGTGCTACAACTTTCACTGCAATGGACCCCAGGGAGAGCCTGCCTGAGGTAGGACACCGTGACACAACTACACTACATCAGAGCCACTACCATTCCTATGCTCTTCACCAGCTCCCACAGGGGCTCGCTATATAAAATGGCATCACAAACAGGGTGGCTACATGCAACAAGCCCCAAATTGTTGTTTAAACCCCTGAAAAATTACTTTATTATTTCTGAAACTCAAAAAAACTGCACCATCAGTTGCACACCAGCTTCATAGGGGTTAATCGGCCATCTTGGCCATGCATTTTCTAGGTTACTGTCTCTACAGTGGGAAAAGAAGCATCCACCCATCCCAAGAGCAGGAAAGGAAGGACCTACCTAGTGAGATCCACCCAATTCACTAGCTGTGGAGAGAGATAGGAGCCTTAGCAATATGGTGGAAAAGCTACACGACTCAGATTGTGTCCTCAATGTGGGGCAATGAGGCTGAGGTTCTAGAGATGGCTTGGGACATAGAGGCTGCAATCAAAGAACAACCACCGGCTGCACTCACATCACTCCTTGCGCCTGCCAGTGCTGTGGACGCAGCTGGAGTGTATGCTCCATTGCCTATGCCAGCTTCCACTGGAGAAGACCATGGTCTGAAGATCCCTCTTCACATGGTGGTCCATGCCACCGACCCATGGAGCTATAAAACTGCTGTGGAGGAGTCGGTTATCCGATTTTTTTGACCATCCCTATGCTGGAGAGCCGAAGTTAGAACTGCGGCTGGGCACCGTGTTGTGGTTCTCAGTGGAACATGGCAAGGGCTTCCTTATAGACAACGAGACCAAGGAGGAACTGTTCGTGGGAGGGCAGCCCGTCAAGCAAAGTTTAAAGTAAAAAGTTAATTCGGAATTGTCAATCCTACTTTGAGCCCTGCAGGTTACGGGTGTGGTGGGTCCTGTTCACACCTAGTGTTTTCATGTGAATTTGCAAAAAAAAAAAAAAAATGAATTGGAAGGGATCTTTGTATAGTTGGAAAAACTCATGTTTAAGGAGGTGAAAACCACATGAGATGTAATAGCCCTGGAGAAATACCTAGGAGAGAAAAAGATCCCAAAAGGATTGAGATGGCAATTACCACTGAGTTCAGATAAAGAGCAAGATTTAGATGACTGGGAGAAATTTATGAATGAGTGCTATTTCAATGCAATGCGGTTTATTATAGAGAAAAGGAAAAACAAATTAAATCAGATTAATGAACAGATAGAGAATATACATGTGAAATTGGAACCTTTTAAAAATCTAAATGTTTTAAAAGTAGAAACAGAGGTTAAATTAAAAAAACACCAAAAATATGTTAAGGTAACAGAGGACTACCGTGTCAAATGGGTTTATAAATGGAGAATTAAGGAGAGTGAATGTATAAATGACCGTGAAAGGATGTGTGATAACAATACAGTCTTATCCTGAAAGGAAAAATATACTGGAGGCAAGTCTAACTAGCAGGTTTATGCACAACAACAAAGGAAGAATTATGAGGGTACGCAATACTATAATAGATCGGGAACTCATAATAATGGTTATAGACATCGGCGTCCATGGAACAATCGGCAATATTATTCTCCACCAAACCACCAGTGGAGATCCAACTATGTGCCCCATGAGCATTATAATGGAGGGAGAAATACTAATGTAGGTAGAGGAGAATACGCATATTCAAAGAACTACAATAACTATGAAAGAAAATTAGATTAGATTAGCTCAGCCCTGTAATGATCATGCAAATAGGACTAAGGAGGAGGTTCAGAATTTTCCACACCAGGGAATAAAGGGAACACAGAGGGATAAAAATATGAGAAATCAAGAAAAGACAGAGAAGTGCAGAACCCCACTAAAAAGAAATCTAGGAGAGTATGTAGGGGAAATGGAGAAAAATCCCAGCCCCAGAAGCAAAAAAAATGAAGGAGAAATAAAAGGCATTTATAACCTAAGTTCATATCAGCTCACAGGCAATGAAAAAACAGTCCTAATGAAGGGCCTCAAATTTTCACCCACCAGAACGATGAATAAATTTGAGACATTTTTAGATGTACATAAGTATATAAGGAAATTAAATTTTGCGAAATATGCCATTTTAAACCTGAAAATAGAAAATAATGGAAAAAAGGGAGAAATAACCGTTCACTCTTAGCCGTCCACTAATCAAGGAGAATGAGAGTGAAGAGGCTTTTAGAAGAGGGGTATTGAAAGAATTAGAGAACATCAATACTAAACCTACACATTATAAACTAAAATATGAGGAAAAACAAGCTTTGTCAGCTTTGGAATTGAAAGCTGAGATAGTGATAAAACCAGACGACAAAGGGGGTGCATAAATGCTGAGGCAATTGGATGATACATCTACATATAAAGTGTTGAAAAAAGACCCGACTATGGAGTTTAACCACCTCAGCCTCCCTAGCTTAAACACCCTTAATGACCAGACCACTTTTTACAATTCTGCACTACACTACTTACAGTTTATTGCTGGGTCATACCACTTACCACCCAAATTAATTTTACCTCCTTTTCTTCTCACTAATAGAGCTTTCTTTTGGTGGTTCATTGTTGCTGACATTTTAACTTTTTTTGATATTAATAAAAAATTACCGAAATTTTTGCAAAAATATGACATTTTTCGCTTTCTGTTGTAATTTTTTTTAAAAAACTACATTTCTATATAAATTGTTCTCTAAATTTATTGTTCTACATGTCTTTGATTTAAAAAAATGCAATAAGTGTATATTTATTGGTTTGGGTAAAAGTTATAGCATTTACAAACTATGGTGCAAAAAAGGAAATTTCCGCATTTTGAATCAGCTCTGACTTTCTGAGCACCTGTCATGTTTCTTCAGGTGCTAGAATGCCAGGATAGTATAAATACCCCCCAAATGACACCATTTTAGAAAGAAGACACCCCAAAGTATTTGTGGAGGGGCATGGTGAGTTCATATATGATTTCATTTGTTTTCACAAGTTAGCGGAAAATGACACTTTCTGAGGAAAAAAAATAATAATAAAGTTTCCATTTCTGCTAACTTCTGGCAAAAAAAAAAATAATAAAATCTCCCACGGACTCACTATGCCCTTCAGTGAATACCTTGGGGTGTCTACTTTCCGAAATGGGGTCATTTGTGGGGTGTGTTTACTGTTCTGGCATTTTGGGCAGGGCTAAATTGTGAGAAAACCCTGTAAAGCCTAAAGGTACTCGTTGGACTTTCCGCCCCTTTACACACCTAGGCTGCAAAAAAGTGGCACACATGTGGCATCGGCGTACTCAGAAGAAGTAGAGCAATGTGTTTTGGGGTGTATTTTTATATATACCCATGCTAGGTGAGAGAAGTATCTCTGTAAACTGACAACTTTGTATAAAAAAAATTAAAAAGTTGTCATTTACAGAGATATTTCTCACACCCAGCATGGGTATGTGTAAAAATACACCCCAAAAGCACATTGCCCGACTTCTCCCTACTTGCCCTACTTTTTTGCAGCCAAGATGTGCAAAGGGGCCCAAATTCCAATGAGTACCTTTAGGATTTCACAGGGCATTTTTACGCATTTGGATTCCAAACGACTTCTCACGCATTAGGGGCCCCTAAAATACCAGGGCAGTATAAATACCCCACAATTGACCCCATTTTAGAAAGAAGACACCCCAAGGTATTCTGTGAGGGGCATGGTGAGTTCATTTAAAATTTTATTTTTTGTCACAAGTTTTTGGAATATGAGACTTTGTAAGAAAAAAATAAAAATCAATTTCCTCTAACTTGTGCCAAATAAAAGGAAAAAGGGTTAATGGCAGTTCAGTTGATCCTGAACTGCCATTAACCCTTTTTCCTTAGGAACTATCATGTATAAAGAAAAAGGAAAAAGGGCTAATGGCCGTTCAGGATCAACTGAAAAGTGATCCTAGCATTTCTGGAGCGCAGGCTGAATTTTTTATTGAGTGTATTGATTTTTGTCTGAGCCACAATTATTTATGGTTTATGAATCATTTTTATTTACAATTAACCGGTACTGCGATGGGGGCGAAATTTGCCCCTAGTTTCGCTAATTTATTCATGGCTGCCTGGGAAAGCGAATATATTAGTGTTGAGCGAGCATGCTAGGCCAAATACCAGTTCGGCTCAAGCATCGCTATGCTCTGCACATGGCGGTATTCGGCCAAATACCACATGTGCTCGAGCGCAATGCTCGAGTCTCCTTCCCACATGTTTCTTGGCTACTACGCAGCCAAGAATCGTGCAGGTAAATACTGCCCTCATTGTAATGCCATAGCCATGTTGTTTACTGGCATTACAGTGATTGGCTGGCCGGAACGCGCCATCGGGTCCTATATAGCACCCGATGGCGTGTGTTCGGCTCAGTCTTAGTCAGGGAGAACTGTGCATAGGAAGGGATAGACAGTGTAGGGAATGATATTGGACTATTTTTATTAGAAAAACTTTTCGGAGACCCAAAAGTTTTTTTAAGGACTATTGTGTGTGATAGCAGCAATATATATTTGTAGCGCAACCTGCGCTAAATTGCTAAAACTTTACAGACCCAAAAGTCTTTTTAAGGACTATTGTGTGTGGCAGCAGCAATATATATATATATATATATTTTTTTTTTTTTTAATAGTATCTATTTATTCATTTTAAAATTCAGAACAAAACATTGGACAGAGACCAATACATCAATCAACACGATCACGTCTCAGTGCATTAATAGAGTGAAAGCAATATACAAATCACAAGGATCAGGAAAAATTGTAACCGCCGTAAGACATAATATACCGGATTCCGACAAAACAAAATTTATCATCCAAGACAAATAAAACTGAGACATCACACATACGCACACACAACCACCCCGTGATCCCAGGACCGTCCCCCTTCCAAGAGTCCTCAAGCAGTACCATGGGCCTGCAACCAGATCCCCCAAATAAGATCAAATTGACCCGGAACCCCTCTAGCAGCGTACGTCAATTTATAGAGCTGGAGGTCTGCATTAATCAGTTGGACCCAAGACTCCAGAGAGGGAATCTTGGGAGGCTTCCAATGCAGAAGGATCGTTTTCCTTCCATAAAACATGAGAAGCCGCAAAAGCTTCCTACCATATTTAGATGGATCAGCTTCTCGCACTAATCCCAGCAAACACACTGATGGCGACAGTATCCCCGGGAGCCCCAGTTTGGACACAATAAATTCACATATTCCCTTCCAGAAGCGTTGTAATATCGGACACCCCCAAATCATATGAAAAAACGTGCCCCTCTCCCCTCCACATCTGGTACACAAATAGTCCGGGAGCCTACGCATGTGGTATAAGCGCACAGGGGTAAGGTAAACCCTATGTAACCATTTCAACTGAATCACCTGATCTCGGGCACTTATCACTGACGATTTCCACCCCACAGACAATTCCTCCAAGTGTGCCGCTTCAAGTTCTGGAATATCGGCTCTCCAGCGCTCAAACGAGCGATAGAGTGGCGATTCCTGCAATGTTAGGATCTCCACGTAAAACGAGGAGATGGGTTTATATAGCTGTACCCTTCTAGCTACAGACTCCAGCGGACCACACTGTAGAGTAAGAGTCAGAGATTTAAATTGGGTTTCACATGCATGGCGCAACTGAAGATATCTATAGAAACAAGTATTAGGCAGGTTCAGTTGCTGCCGTAGAGCATCGAAGTCACCAAAAACCCCGTCTACATACAGCTGGGTAAGATATTTAAGGCCAGCCCTGGGCCAAAAGTCAAAATCCGACAGGTGAAACAACTCCTTCAGACGTCTATTCTTCCACAAAGGCATGTACGGAGACCAGGTATCACCTCCATCCTCCTCCATGTGCGTCACCACCCACCGTTTCCACACCGATACTACCACCGCCATAGCCTTAGTATAATGCAAAACCAAGTCCCCACCCCCCCAGAGACTCAAAGGATCCCGCCAGGGCAGCTTCCAATACTACAGCTGGATTATTCGCATCCGCTCTAATCCACCATGAAGCATACACCAATTGTGCAGCGGCATAGTATACACGGAAATCCGGAAGTCTCAGGCCACCCTGCGCATACAGGGCTTTCAATGTCTGCCTCGCCAATCTAGGTGGTCGGCCCCCCCCCAAAAACGGAGATATCAATCTATCCAAATTGTCAAAGTGAAACTGCGGCAGTGCAATTGGGGCCGCCCTGTACAGATACAAAAGCTTAGGCAACAACGACATCTTCAACAAATTAACCCTGCCCATCAGAGTGAGAGGAAGATGAGTCCAGGCTTCCAGCTTCCGAGACACCTGCTGGACAGCGGGCACAATATTCAATTGATAAAACCGGTTCGTATCCCTATGAATCTTCACACCAAGATAAACAAATTGGTCAACTACCCTCAAGCTGGATAAAGAAGAGATCCCCATCCCCGCATCTTCATCCACCAAGCACAAACTGGACTTACTCCAATTCACTCTGAGACCAGAGAACTTCCCAAACCCGTCGATAACCTCTAAAAGAGCCTCCAGGGACGGGCCCGTATCCGCTAGATACACCAACAGATCATCCGCATAGAGTGAAATCTTTTCCTCAATCCCTGCGATACTCCACCCCTCTATTAACCTAGAAGTGTTAACCAGTCTCGTCAAGGGCTCCATAATTAGGGCAAACAACATCGGGGACAAAGGGCACCCTTGTCTAGTCCCCCTATGGAGGTCAAAAGGTTCCGACAAGTATCCATTCACCCTCACCCTTGCTCTCGGGGCCTGATATAACAGCGTGACCCATTTAATAAAGGAGGACGGAAACCCCAGGTATTCCAACGTCTGCCATATAAAATTCCATTCAACTGAATCAAACGCTTTCTCGTTATCCAGAGAAGAAATCGCCCTTGACCCCGCATTATCATGAGTAACCTGCAAGTTGGTAAAAAGTCTCCTAAGGTTAATGTCCGTGGTCTTCCCAGGCATAAACCCAGTCTGATCCGGGTCAATCACAGATAGAATAACTTCCCTCAATCTCCTCGCCAGAAGCTTTGCTAGGATCTTCGCATCTACATTAAGTAGGGAGATCGGCCTGTACGAGCTGCAGCACTCCGGAGGACGCCCGGGCTTATGTAGCACCACAATAGTAGCCTCCAACATGGAGTCAGGTAACCTATTGCGCTCATAGGCATGAGAAAAAAGCTTATGCAATCTCTCACTCTGCTGGTCAATATTCGCCTTATACCATTCCACCGGGAACCCATCAGGCCCAGGCGATCTCCCCACCGACATGCTTTTGATTGCAGCCTGAACTTCAGCAACATCGAGAGGCATGCTTAAATAAGCCTTATCCGTTAAGGAAAGAGGGGTAACCGGAATAGTCCTCAAATAGTCCCTGATATCTATGGCACTAAATTACCGACTTACTTTCATAAAGATTAGCATAATACCTAGCAAATTGGGAGCAAACATCCTCTGGACGAGAAAAGGAAACTCCCTCACCATCCGTGATACAAGTCACTACCGTCTGCGGGGTCTCCGTTTTGGCCAAAAAAGATAAAGTCCTCCCATTCTTGTCCCCGTCTGAAAAAACTACCTGCCTCTGACACAGTAATTTCTTTTGCGTATATTCAACTAAATGGAGATGAAGATTACGCTGCGCCTCCTCCCAACTAGTGCGATTATCCTCAGTTTGATCCCAAGAGAAAACCATCTCACTCTCTAACTTGTTCCTAGTAAGAACCAGTTCCTTCCTATGGGCAGCTATCGCCTGTACAATGACCTCCCTCTGAACCACCTTGAAAGCATCCCACTCCATCAACGGGTCAGAGGACCCTTCATTAATCTCCCAATACTCCCTTGCCCCTTCTGCAGCGGCCCAGGCGACCGGAAGGACCTCTAACCAACGTGGGTTAAGGCGCCACAGTGTAACGGGAAGCCTAACCGGGAGCCTCAGGGTCACCAACAGGGAGCATGGTTGGAAATGCCCCTG
>JAKVIS010005081.1:0-12619 GCA_033119425.1 Bufotes viridis
GCATCCCAAAATACCTACAGAGCGTCTGACACCAGCGTGCATCCCAAAATACTACCGAGCGTCTGACACCAGCGTGCATCCCAAAATACTACCGAGCGTCTGACACCAGCGTGCATCCCAAAATACTACTGAGCGTCTGACACCAGCGTGCATCCCAAAATACGACTGAGCGTCTGACACCAGCGTGCATCCCAAAATACTACCGAGCGTCTGACACCAGCGTGCATCCCAAAATACTACCGAGCGTCTGACACCAGCGTGCATCCCAAAATACTACTGAGCGTCTGACACCAGCGTGCATCCCAAAATACTACCGAGCGTCTGACACCAGCGTGCATCCCAAAATACTACTGAGCGTCTGACACCAGCGTGCATCCCAAAATACTACCGAGCGTCTGACACCAGCGTGCATCCCAAAATACTACCGAGCGTCTGACACCAGCGTGCATCCCAAAATACTACCGAGCGTCTGACACCAGCGTGCATCCCAAAATACGACTGAGAGTCTGACACCAGTGTGCATCCCAAAATACTACCGAGCGTCTGACACCAGCGTGCATCCCAAAATACGACTGAGCGTCTGACACCAGCGTGCATCCCAAAATACCTCAGAGCGTCTGACACCAGCGTGCATCCCAAAATACTACTGAGCGTCTGACACCAGCGTGCATCCCAAAATACTACTGAGCGTCTGACACCAGCGTGCATCCCAAAATACTACCGAGCTCCTGACACCAGCGTGCATCCCAAAATACTACTGAGAGTCTGACACCAGCGTGCATCCCAAAATACCTCCGAGCGTCTGACACCAGCGTGCATCCCAAAATACCTCAGAGCGTCTGACACCAGCGTGCATCCCAAAATACCTCTGAGCGTCTGACACCAGCGTGCATCCCAAAATACTACTGAGCGTCTGACACCAGCGTGCATCCCAAAATACTACTGAGCGTCTGACACCAGCGTGCATCCCAAAATACTACTGAGCGTCTGACACCAGCGTGCATCCCAAAATACTACTGAGCGTCTGACACCAGCGTGCATCCCAAAATACCTACCGAGCGTCTGACACCAGCGTGCATCCCAAAATACTACTGAGCGTCTGACACCAGCGTGCATCCCAAAATACTACCGAGCGTCTGACACCAGCGTGCATCCCAAAATACTACCGAGCGTCTGACACCAGCGTGCATCCCAAAATACTACCGAGCTTCTGACACCAGCGTGCATCCCAAAATACTACTGAGAGTCTGACACCAGCGTGCATCCCAAAATACTACCGAGCGTCTGACACCAGCGTGCATCCCAAAATACTACCGAGCGTCTGACACCAGCGTGCATCCCAAAATACTTCCGAGCGTCTGACACCAGCGTGCATCCCAAAATACTACTGAGAGTCTGACACCAGCGTGCATCCCAAAATACGACTGAGCGTCTGACACCAGCGTGCATCCCAAAATACGACTGAGCGTCTGACACCAGCGTGCATCCCAAAATACCTCAGAGCGTCTGACACCAGCGTGCATCCCAAAATACTACCGAGCGTCTGACACCAGCGTGCATCCCAAAATACCTCCGAGCGTCTGACACCAGTGTGCATCCCAAAATACTACCGAGTGCCTGACACCAGCGTGCATCCCAAAATACTACCGAGCGTCTGACACCAGCGTGCATCCCAAAATACTACTGAGCGTCTGACACCAGCGTGCATCCCAAAATACTACCGAGCGTCTGACACCAGCGTGCATCCCAAAATACTACCGAGCGTCTGACACCAGCGTGCATCCCAAAATACTACCGAGCGTCTGACACCAGCGTGCATCCCAAAATACTACTGAGCGTCTGACACCAGCGTGCATCCCAAAATACTACCGAGCGTCTGACACCAGCGTGCATCCCAAAATACTACTGAGCGTCTGACACCAGCGTGCATCCCAAAATACTACCGAGCGTCTGACACCAGCGTGCATCCCAAAATACTACTGAGCGTCTGACACCAGCGTGCATCCCAAAATACTACTGAGCGTCTGACACCAGCGTGCATCCCAAAATACTACCGAGCGTCTGACACCAGCGTGCATCCCAAAATACTACTGAGCGTCTGACACCAGCGTGCATCCCAAAATACTACTGAGCGTCTGACACCAGCGTGCATCCCAAAATACTACTGAGCGTCTGACACCAGCGTGCATCCCAAAATACTACCGAGCGTCTGACACCAGCGTGCATCCCAAAATACTACTGAGCGTCTGACACCAGCGTGCATCCCAAAATACTACCGAGCGTCTGACACCAGCGTGCATCCCAAAATACTACCGAGCGTCTGACACCAGCGTGCATCCCAAAATACTACCGAGCGTCTGACACCAGCGTGCATCCCAAAATACTACCGAGCGTCTGACACCAGCGTGCATCCCAAAATACTACCGAGCGTCTGACACCAGCGTGCATCCCAAAATACTACCGAGCGTCTGACACCAGCGTGCATCCCAAAATACTACTGAGCGTCTGACACCAGCGTGCATCCCAAAATACTACCGAGCGTCTGACACCAGCGTGCATCCCAAAATACTACTGAGCGTCTGACACCAGCGTGCATCCCAAAATACTACTGAGCGTCTGACACCAGCGTGCATCCCAAAATACTACCGAGCGTCTGACACCAGCGTGCATCCCAAAATACTACTGAGCGTCTGACACCAGCGTGCATCCCAAAATACTACCGAGCGTCTGACACCAGCGTGCATCCCAAAATACTACCGAGCGTCTGACACCAGCGTGCATCCCAAAATACTACTGAGCGTCTGACACCAGCGTGCATCCCAAAATACTACCGAGCGTCTGACACCAGCGTGCATCCCAAAATACTACTGAGCGTCTGACACCAGCGTGCATCCCAAAATACTACCGAGCGTCTGACACCAGCGTGCATCCCAAAATACTACCGAGCGCCTGACACCAGCGTGCATCCCAAAATACTACCGAGCGTCTGACACCAGCGTGCATCCCAAAATACTACCGAGCGTCTGACACCAGCGTGCATCCCAAAATACTACTGAGCGTCTGACACCAGCGTGCATCCCAAAATACTACCGAGCGCCTGACACCAGCGTGCATCCCAAAATACTACCGAGCGTCTGACACCAGCGTGCATCCCAAAATACTACTGAGCGTCTGACACCAGCGTGCATCCCAAAATACTACCGAGCGTCTGACACCAGCGTGCATCCCAAAATACTACCGAGCGTCTGACACCAGCGTGCATCCCAAAATACTACCGAGCGTCTGACACCAGCGTGCATCCCAAAATACTACCGAGCGTCTGACACCAGCGTGCATCCCAAAATACTACTGAGCGTCTGACACCAGCGTGCATCCCAAAATACTACCGAGCGTCTGACACCAGCGTGCATCCCAAAATACTACCGAGCGCCTGACACCAGCGTGCATCCCAAAATACTACCGAGCGTCTGACACCAGCGTGCATCCCAAAATACTACCGAGCGTCTGACACCAGCGTGCATCCCAAAATACTACTGAGCGTCTGACACCAGCGTGCATCCCAAAATACTACCGAGCGTCTGACACCAGCGTGCATCCCAAAATACTACTGAGCGTCTGACACCAGCGTGCATCCCAAAATACTACTGAGCGTCTGACACCAGCGTGCATCCCAAAATACTACTGAGCGTCTGACACCAGCGTGCATCCCAAAATACTACTGAGCGTCTGACACCAGCGTGCATCCCAAAATACTACTGAGCGTCTGACACCAGCGTGCATCCCAAAATACTACCGAGCGTCTGACACCAGCGTGCATCCCAAAATACTACCGAGCGCCTGACACCAGCGTGCATCCCAAAATACTACTGAGCGTCTGACACCAGCGTGCATCCCAAAATACTACCGAGCGCCTGACACCAGCGTGCATCCCAAAATACCTACCGAGCGTCTGACACCAGCGTGCATCCCAAAATACTACCGAGCGTCTGACACCAGCGTGCATCCCAAAATACTACTGAGCGCCTGACACCAGCGTGCATCCCAAAATACTACCGAGCGCCTGACACCAGCGTGCATCCCAAAATACTACCGAGCGCCTGACACCAGCGTGCATCCCAAAATACTACCGAGCGCCTGACACCAGCGTGCATCCCAAAATACTACCGAGCGCCTGACACCAGCGTGCATCCCAAAATACTACCGAGCGTCTGACACCAGCGTGCATCCCAAAATACTACCGAGCGTCTGACACCAGCGTGCATCCCAAAATACTACTGAGCGTCTGACACCAGCGTGCATCCCAAAATACTACCGAGCGCCTGACACCACCATGCATCCCAAAATACCTCAGAGCGTCTGACACCACCGTGCATCCCAAAATACTACCGAGCGTCTGACACCAGCGAGCATCCCAAAATACTACCGAGCGTCTGATACCAGCGTGCATCCCAAAATACTACTGAGCGTCTGACACCAGCGTGCATCCCAAAATACTACCGAGCGCCTGACACCACCGTGCATCCCAAAATACTACCGAGAGTCTGACACCAGCGTGCATCCCAAAATACTACTGAGCGTCTGACACCAGCGTTCATCCCAAAATACTACCGAGCGTCTGACACCAGCGTGCATCCCAAAATACCTCAGAGCGTCTGACACCAGCGTGCATCCCAAAATACTACCGAGCGTCTGACACCAGCGTGCATCCCAAAATACGACTGAGCGTCTGACACCAGCGTGCATCCCAAAATACGACTGAGCGTCTGACACCAGCATGCATCCCAAAATACGACTGAGCGTCTGACACCAGCGTGCATCCCAAAATACGACTGAGCGTCTGACACCAGTGTGCATCCCAAAATACCTCCGAGCGTCTGACACCAGCGTGCATCCCAAAATACGACTGAGCGTCTGACACCAGCGTGCATCCCAAAATACGACTGAGCGTCTGACACCAGTGTGCATCCCAAAATACGACCGAGCGTCTGACACCAGCGTGCATCCCAAAATACTACCGAGCGTCTGACACCAGCGTGCATCCCAAAATACGACTGAGCGTCTGACACCAGCGTGCATCCCAAAATACCTCAGAGCGTCTGACACCAGCATGCATCCCAAAATACCTCAGAGCGTCTGACACCAGCGTGCATCCCAAAATACCTCAGAGCGTCTGACACCAGCGTGCATCCCAAAATACTACCGAGCGTCTGACACCAGCGTGCATCCCAAAATACTACTGAGCGCCTGACACCAGCGTGCATCCCAAAATACTACTGAGCGTCTGACACCAGCGTGCATCCCAAAATACCACAGAGCGTCTGACACCAGCGTGCATCCCAAAATACTACCGAGCGTCTGACACCAGCGTGCATCCCAAAATACCTCCGAGCGTCTGACACCAGCGAGCATCCCAAAATACTACTGAGCGTCTGACACCAGCGTGCATCCCAAAATACTACCGAGCGTCTGACACCAGTGTGCATCCCAAAATACTACCGAGCGTCTGACACCAGCGTGCATCCCAAAATACTACTGAGCGTCTGACACCAGCGTGCATCCCAAAATACTACCGAGCGTCTGACACCAGCGTGCATCCCAAAATACCTCAGAGCGTCTGACACCAGCGTGCATCCCAAAATACCTCAGAGCGTCTGACACCAGCGTGCATCCCAAAATACTACTGAGCGTCTGACACCAGCGTGCATCCCAAAATACTACTGAGCGTCTGACACCAGCGTGCATCCCAAAATACTACTGAGCGTCTGACACCAGCGTGCATCCCAAAATACCTCAGAGAGTCTGACACCAGCGTGCATCCCAAAATACTACCGAGCGTCTGACACCAGCGTGCATCCCAAAATACTACCGAGCGCCTGATACCAGCGTGCATCCCAAAATACTACTGAGCGCCTGACACCAGCGTGCATCCCAAAATACTACCGAGCGCCTGACACCAGCGTGCATCCCAAAATACTACCGAGCGCCTGACACCAGCGTGCATCCCAAAATACTACCGAGCGTCTGACACCAGCGTGCATCCCAAAATACTACCGAGCGTCTGACACCAGCGTGCATCCCAAAATACTACTGAGCGTCTGACACCAGCGTGCATCCCAAAATACCTACCGAGCGTCTGACACCAGCGTGCATCCCAAAATACTACCGAGCGCCTGACACCAGCGTGCATCCCAAAATACCTACTGAGCGTCTGACACCAGCGAGCATCCCAAAATACTACTGAGCTCCTGACACCAGCGTGCATCCCAAAATACCTCAGATCTTCTGACACCAGCGTGCATCCCAAAATACCTCAGAGCGTCTGACACCAGCGTGCATCCCAAAATACTACCGAGCGTCTGACACCAGCGAGCATCCCAAAATACTACCGAGCGTCTGACACCAGCGAGCATCCCAAAATACTACTGAGCGTCTGACACCAGCGAGCATCCCAAAATACTACTGAGCGTCTGACACCAGTGTGCATCCCAAAATACTACCGAGCGTCTGACACCAGCGTGCATCCCAAAATACGACTGAGCGTCTGATACCAGCGTGCATCCCAAAATACCTCAGAGCGTCTGACACCAGCGTGCATCCCAAAATACCTCAGAGCGTCTGACACCAGCGTGCATCCCAACATACTACCGCGCGTCTGACACCAGCGAGCATCCCAAAATACTACCGAGCGCCTGATACCAGCGTGCATCCCAACATACTACCGAGCGTCTGACACCAGCGAGCATCCCAAAATACTACCGAGCGTCTGACACCAGCGTGCATCCCAAAATACCTCAGAGCGTCTGACACCAGCGTGCATCCCAAAATACCTCAGAGCGTCTGACACCAGCGTGCATCCCAAAATACCTCAGAGCGTCTGACACCAGCGTGCATCCCAAAATACCTCAGAGCGTCTGATACCAGCGTGCATCCCAAAATACTACTGAGCGTCTGACACCAGCGTGCATCCCAAAATACCTCCGAGCGTCTGATACCAGCGTGCATCCCAAAATACTACCGAGCGTCTGACACCAGCGTGCATCCCAAAATACTACCGAGCGTCTGACACCAGCGTGCATCCCAAAATACTACCGAGCGTCTGACACCACCGTGCATCCCAAAATACTACTGAGCGTCTGACACCAGCGTGCATCCCAAAATACGACTGAGCGTCTGACACCAGCGTGCATCCCAAAATACCTCCGAGCGTCTGACACCAGCGTGCATCCCAAAATACCTCAGAGAGTCTGACACCAGCGTGCATCCCAAAATACTACCGAGCGCCTGACACCAGCGTGCATCCCAAAATACTACCGAGCGCCTGACACCAGCGTGCATCCCAAAATACTACCGAGCGCCTGACACCAGCGTGCATCCCAAAATACTACCGAGCGTCTGACACCAGCGTGCATCCCAAAATACTACTGAGCGTCTGACACCAGCGTGCATCCCAAAATACTACCGAGCGCCTGACACCACCGTGCATCCCAAAATACTACCGAGCGCCTGACACCAGCGTGCATCCCAAAATACTACCGAGCGTCTGACACCAGCGTGCATCCCAAAATACTACTGAGCGTCTGACACCAGCGTGCATCCCAAAATACTACCGAGCGTCTGACACCAGCGTGCATCCCAAAATACCTACAGAGCGCCTGACACCAGCGTGCATCCCAAAATACTACCGAGCATCTGACACCAGCGTGCATCCCAAAATACTACCGAGCGTCTGACACCAGCATGCACCCCAAAATACCTCCGAGTGTCTGATACCAGCGTGCATCCCAAAATACTACCGACAGTCTGATACCAGCGTGCATCCCAAAATACTACCGAGCGTCTGACACCAGCGTGCATCCCAAAATACTACCGAGCGTCTGATACCAGCGAGCATCCCAAAATACTACCGAGCGTCTGACACCAGCGTGCATCCCAACATACTACCGAGCGTCTGACACCAGCGTGCATCCCAAAATACTACTGAGAGTCTGACACCAGCGTGCATTCCAAAATACTACCGAGCATCTGATACCAGCATGCATCCCAAAATACTACCGAGCGCCTGACACCAGCGTGCATCCCAAAATACGACTGAGCGTCTGACACCAGTGTGCATCCCAAAATACTACCGAGCATCTGATACCAGCATGCATCCCAACATACTACTGAGCGTCTGACACCAGCGTGCATCCCAAAATACTACCGAGCGCCTGACACCACCGTGCATCCCAAAATACTACCGAGCGTCTGACACCAGCGTGCATCCCAAAATACTACTGAGCGTCTGACACCAGCGTGCATCCCAAAATACTACCGATCGCCTGATACCAGCGTGCATCCCAAAATACTTCCGAGCGTCTGACACCAGCGTGCATCCCAAAATACGACTGAGCGTCTGACACCAGTGTGCATCCCAAAATACTACTGAGCGTCTGACACCAGCGTGCATCCCAAAATACTACCGAGCATCTGATACCAGCGTGCATCCCAAAATACTACCGAGCGCCTGATACCAGCGTGCATCCCAAAATACTACCGAGCGTCTGACACCAGCGTGCATCCCAAAATACTACCGAGCGTCTGACACCAGTGTGCATCCCAAAATACTACCGAGAGTCTGACACCAGCGAGCATCCCAAAATACTACCGAGCGTCTGACACCAGCGTGCATCCCAAAATACGACTGAGCGTCTGACACCAGCGTGCATCCCAAAATACTACCGAGCAGTCTGATACCAGCGTGCATCCCAAAATACTACCGAGCGTCTGACAACACCGTGCATCCCAAAATACTACCGAGCGCCTGACACCAGCGTGCATCCCAAAATACCTCAGAGCGTCTGACACCAGCGTGCATCCCAAAATACTACCGAGAGTCTGACACCAGCGTGCATCCCAAAATACTACCGAGCGTCTGATACCAGCGTGCATCCCAAAATACTACCGAGCGTCTGACACCAGTGTGCATCCCAAAATACTACCGAGCGTCTGACACCAGCGTGCATCCCAAAATACTACCGAGTGTCTGATACCAGCGTGCATCCCAAAATACTACCGAGAGTCTGATACCAGCGTGCATCCTAAAATACTACCGAGCGCCTGACACCAGCGTGCATCCCAAAATACCTCAGAGCGTCTGACACCAGCGTGCATCCCAAAATACTACTGAGCGTCTGACACCAGCGTGCATCCCAAAATACTACCGAGAGTCTGATACCAGCGTGCATCCCAAAATACTACCGAGCGTCTGACACCAGCGTGCATCCCAAAATACGACCGAGCGTCTGATACCAGCGTGCATCCCAAAATACGACTGAGCGTCTGACACCAGCGAGCATCCCAAAATACTACCGAGCGCCTGACACCAGCGTGCATCCCAAAATACCTCAGAGCGTCTGACACCAGCGTGCATCCCAAAATACTACCGAGCGTCTGATACCAGCGTGCATCCCAAAATACTACCGAGCGTCTGACACCAGCGTGCATCCCAAAATACCTCAGAGCGTCTGACAACAGCAGCCACTTGTAGCCATCCTCAACCGTCTGCAGCCACCCCAGGGGAGGACTGGCCATAGACACTAGGCGCTACCCAGCCATGTACAGAAAGATCTGATGCCGCCCTGCCCCTAGCTGCACCGTGGTGTTCTGCTCTATGGTATTGCTGGCCGTGCATACTTCTGTTGTCCCTGCCTACTTGAGGTAGTGCCGCCTACTTGTGTTTCCCCGCCTTCTGTGAATTCAGGAACCACCTACAACATGGGCCACCTGCAGCCACCCTCAGTCATGATCGGTTGTCCACAGACAACCACAGCCACTCATAGCCATTCTCAAATATCTTAAGCCACCCACAACCATCTGCAGCCTCTCACAGACATCTGCAGTGACTCTCAGCTTTCCGCAGCCATTGAGAGCCACCCGAAGCCATCAACAGCCACCTTAAGCCATCCACATCCACCTTCAGCCATCCACAGCCATCTGCAGCCATTCATAGTGACCCGTAGCTATCTGCAGACATCCACCTTCAGCCATCCACATCCACCTTCAGCCACCCGCAGCCATTGACATCCACATTCAGCCATCTTCAGCCATCCACATCCACCCACAGCCATCCACATCCACCTTCAGCCATCCGCTGCCACCTTCATCCATCCACATCAACCTTCAGCCATCCACATCCACCTTCAACCATCCTCAGCCATCCACCTTCAACCATCCTCAGCCATCCACAGCCACCTTCAGCCATCCACAGCCACCTTAAGCTATCCACATCCACCTTCAGCCATCCGCAGCCACCCACAGCCATCCACATCCACCTTCAACCATCCTCAGCCATCCACAGCCACCTTCAGGCATCCACAGCCACCTGCAGCCATCCACAGCCACCTTCAGCCATCCACAGCCACCTTCATCCATCCACAGCCACCTTCAGCCATCCACAGCCACCTTCAGCCATCCACAGCCACCTTAAGCTATCCACATCCACCTTCAGCCATCCGCAGCCACCCACAGCCATCCACATCCACCTTCAACCATCCTCAGCCATCCACAGCCACCTTCAGGCATCCACAGCCACATGCAGCCATCCACAGCCACCTTCAGCCATCCACAGCCACCTTCAGCCATCCACAGCCACCTTAAGCTATCCACATCCACCTTCAGCCATCCGCAGCCACCCACAGCCATCCACATCCACCTTCAGCCATCCGCAGCCACCCACAGCCATCCACATCCACCTTCAGCCATCCACAGCCACCTTCAGCCATCCACAGCCACCTTCAGCCATCCACAGCCACCTTAAGCTATCCACAGCCACCTTCAGCCATCCGCAGCCACCCACAGCCGTCCACATCCAGCCATCCACAGCCACCTTCAGCCATCCACAGCCACCTTCAGCCATCCACAGCCACCTTAAGCTATCCACAGCCACCTTCAGCCATCCGCAGCCACCCACAGCCGTCCACATCCAGCCATCCACAGCCACCTTCAGCCATCCACAGCCACCTTCAGCCATCCACAGCCACCTGCAGCCATCCACAGCCACCTTCAGCCATCCACAGCCACCTTCAGCCATCCACAGCCACCTTCAGCCATCCACAGCCACCTTCAGCCATCTTGTTGTGTATTTCTCGAAGCACTACATATTTGGTGACTCATCTGTGTATTTTATTGCAGGAAGAGCATGAGCTCCAGTACGCCGCCATTCAGTTCTCCAACAGCACACCAAGAAAGCCTCAGGTAGTGTGTCATGTCTGTCCATGTGTATGTCCACTTAAAGGGATAGTCCAGTCAGCTAGATGAGCAATGTGGTACCAGCGTCAATCACCAGCAGCCTATGATTGGCTCTGACCTTTCTCTTCTGGTAGAAGGTTCCTCCCTCCAGCTCTCCTCTAATCCCCCCCCCCCCCCAGTAGATGGAATCTGACCAGTAATGTAGCCTTCTGAATAGTAGGGCTGGTCCACATTGCTGCTGCTGGTTTCTTCTGCGCAGGCGTCCTATAGTGCACTGCATGAAAAGTGCTGCAGAGTAACACAGGACAGGGGCTTGTCTGTAACCATGGAGACACATAGGTTTGTACATTTTTTATTTGAATGCATTGAAGCAATTAGAAGGGATTGCAGATGGCTGCAGCCCCTCCTGGGAGTCTCCCCTTAGGCAGGTCACTGGTTTACAGCTGACACATTACAGCGCCACTCCTGTCCACAGGTTGTGTCTGGTATTGCAGCCAAGTCTTATTGACTTAGGGCAGTGTTCCCCAACTCCAGTCCTCAGGGCCACCTACCGCTCATCCCACAGAATGAAGACCAGTGGTGAGTCCTGATGCACTGACAGGGTTCATTCATACGTCTGCAGTGTTATGCGCAGCTGCGGACAAGAATAGGACATGTTCTATTTTTTTGCTGAGCCGTGGACCGGAAATGCGGATGCGGACAGTACACTGTATGCTGTCAGCATCTTTTCCGTTCCCATTAAAAATGAATGGATCCGCACCCGTTCCCCATAATTGCGGAACGGATCCGGACCCAAAGTGTGGACGTCTGAATGGAGCCTAATCCAGAAAACATGACGGCGGGTGGTCCCTGAGGGGTGGAGCTGAGGAACACTGAGGTGTAATACCAGACACAACCATGGACAGGTGTGGCGCTACTTCTAGAAGAACGTCACTGAGTTCAGGGACACAATAATCATCTCATCTATTTATTTCTGCTTTAGAAGCCGGAGACAATTTATGAAAACCAGAGACCCGAGTCGCCGCCGCCGCCGTCGGACAGTGTCGTGTACTCTGACCTGAAGTTACGCTGAGGCGTGCACCAGGACCATCCGTCTTCTGCTCCGGATGTGAGCTCAGCCCCAACGCCTGCGCTGACTTCGGCGCTGACACAATGTGAACGCCCCCAGTGTAGCTTTAGTCTGTACTTTCTGCCTGTCTGGTGCTGCCCCCTGGTGTCCAGGTGGAGAATGGCAGCTGCATTCCTGATCCGTTTAAAGGAACTTTCTGACTTTACTGATGTTTTATTGACCTCTGAGTCAGGAACTTACCTCCTATGTCTCTTACTGCTCTAGTGGAGGTAGGTGCAATCTGCCTGCAATGAACCAAGAGGAACCGGTGCCAAATGGAACGCG
>JAKVIS010005082.1:0-12641 GCA_033119425.1 Bufotes viridis
ATTTACAGCTGAGGAGATAGATGACATTTCTGGATCCACAATTGAGCCCCGCCACGATCAGAACCAAAGATCACTCAATTCTTCAGCCTGATCCCCAATCTACGCAAAAAGAACAAAAACGATTCCAGGGTTTTGTAGGAGAGGAAGACTCAGACACACCCCTAAAGAAAAAACTAAAACCCCAAACATTAATCAGACAATTTCAATCCACACCATCCCCCTGCCCACTACCCAAGAAATAGATCATACTACGATTCCCCTACCCACTGATAATCACCCACCCAAAGGCATCTTCAACCTCTCAAAGTATGAACTAAAACCGAATGAATTAAACCTATTGAACAAAGGTCTGTCCTTTGCCCTACAAATACTACTGATCCTTTTGAAGTATTTGTTGACCTAAACCAATGGGTCCGCAAACTTACCCTTAAGAGGCACTTTGCCATTAAACAAAGAAAAAGTGAGAATCTTATCCCCAATCCTGATATTGCCAGAACCCCTATAGAGAACCCACACTTAATTCTGCCAACCACCACTCTTGCTCTGCCGACCGACATGACAACTACCACCGTGCAACCCATTCCTTCAGGTTTGAATATCAAATCCACCTTTTACCCTCTACACAGCAGAGGCCCACATCTAGAAAGCTTCCTCAACATTATCCTAGATGAAGCCAAAACCTTAACCAAAGGAAAACCCCCCCCCCCCCACATAATCTCACTAATAAAGAAAGGAAAGCCCTCACCACCTTAAGAAACAACAAGGAAGTTGAGATTAAGAACGCGGACAAGGGTGGGGGAGTGGTAATACTCGATCGGGAATATTATCTCCTTGAATCTAAACGAATACTCTCGGATCTCATCTACTACAAAGTTTTGGCTGAAGATCCCACCCCCATCTTTAAAAAGAAACTCCAAGAACTTGTCACATATGGTTTCACAACAAATATCCTTAACAAGAAAGAGAAGCAATTCCTCACCTGTCACCATCCTTCCATAGCCCGGTTCTATTTTCTTCCCAAAATCTATAAATCCCTCACCAATACCCCTGGCCGTCCCATAATCTCTGGAATAAACTCACTAACAACCAACCTTTCTGCATATGTCGACAAATTTTTGCAAAAACACGTCGTCCAACTACCTGCTTATCTACGGGATTCCACAGATCTTAAATACACGTAATACTATAGATTGGAAGGAACATTATACCATAGTTACTTTAGATGTTGCTTCTCTTTATAGCAACATCCAACACACTTTAGGGATCCAAGCAGTAAAACACTTCTTGAGCTTAGATCCAACTATGGCCATCACCCAGAAAGAGTTTATTTTAAAAGCTATCAGTTTTATTCTAGAGCACAATTATTTCACCTTCTGTGAAACTTTCTATTTACAAACTAGAGGAACCGCGATGGGCACGAAATTTGCCACAGCCTATGCTAATTTGTTCGTTGGTTACTTTGAAGATCGCGTCGGCCTTTTAACAAACAAAAACAACATCTTATACCGACGCTATATCAATGATATTTTCTTCATTTGGGGAGGTTCTCCCCAAGATCTTCTAGACCTCACCTCGACACTTAACCAGAATGATTGGGGCCTAACCTTCACTTCCGAATCTGACAGAAAAGTCTTCACACACAGTGTATCACGCAATTTTCGGAACAGCATGAAGGAATGACCGATGACCTCTCGGTCACCCCCATAGAAATTGTTTCTTCATCCCACCAAGAACTTTGTCAAAAAGAAATGTTTTGGATCTTTACCCTCAACACATTGTCCCCATTTGGGTTAAACGAATGCTTAGAGTACTCTAACTACTAAATCATACGATAAACTAACCCGCCCAACAGAAACCCCACCCCAAAACTATGTTCCCTCCTCATATTCCCCAAGCACTATTTCCCTTCCATTACTCCCAACATTACATCCTCATTCCCACCACCCTATTCCCCCCCTTTTTACAACAACATCCATTTCAGCACGTTTTTGATCAAAAAGACGTCAAGGAAAAAGGGAAATTGAACAATTTTTTGCACAATTTATTGCATTTTTTGCGTTAATATTCATCTAGGGTTATTTACAATGTATACACATCTATACATTTTAATTTACTACTAATTACATATCTCTCTGTTATATATATATTTTTAACTCCACTTTGAATTTTAATATCTCACTATGGTAACACATTTTATACCATGATATGATCCATTATCTATTACGTATGTATTCATATCAGTTTACTATTTATTCTTGTTAATATGTATTTTTTGATATTCTTTACTTGTCCATTCCTCCAGCCCTATTCTCTAAAACCCATCTCTCTTTGAGCTATTATACACTATATAACTATTATCACTCCGTAGAATCTATCAATTACCTAATGCCACTCATTAACTAATATGTATGCTTATATCCCACCATCGAGCCCAACAACACATTCGAACGCAATTCCAATCCACTAAACACATTCCCCTCTGGAATAAAGCTATCATATACTTTTATCATCATCTTGTAGAATCTGTCAATCACCCAGTACCACCCACTAACTGCCTTATATGCAATTATCCTTTAACTGAGTCCAACACTTCCGGTGCGTTCCAAGGTGGAGCGCACCGTAGCTCATCACCTCAATGATCGGAAGCTCCTTATCTGGGCCCGACACTTCCGGTGCGTTCCAAGGTGGAACGCACACCGGAAGATGCATCATCATAGGAACAGGAAGTTACATCACCAAAGGTGCTTTGATCCGCCTTTTGTTAACCTGATCGCTCTTTGATATATTTATTTTAATCTGCCTTCACCCCTCCAACTATTTTATAGCCCACACAATGTTGCAGCATAGATCGTTATAACACTATGGGTACATGATATATCTTTTAACGTAAACCGGAAATGACGTCACCCGAATCGGAAGTGGCGCTTCCTTGCGCTCTTAGGCGGTTTTTTTTTTTTTCTTTTCTTTTTTTGTATAAATACCCCACTGTTATGTCTGTTTGTAATTGCTCCTGATTAAGGGGTCCTTTTAGAAGACCCCAAAACGCGTCGAGCTCCTCCTCCCCCCTACCCTGGCTATTGGAATAAAGAAAGGTTCCAGAAAACCCCTTTGTTTGCCGTCCTTTCCAAGACTTCTACAGGCCATCCAGGCGCAGGAGGTGTTAATGTGGGTGTTTTATGCTTATCCCACATTACCCTCCTGGGTGAAGTGAGTTATAGTTAGTGTTATACTATGTTTTTATTTATCTTTACGGCTCATAACTGACCCATAATACCTTAGTGGATGCTAATTCTGAATTAATATTTTACCTTAATTTTGGCACCACTATAGTGGTTCTGTTTTTCTTTTTCTTTTTACCCGTTTGACTTTCACACGTCAAATTTGGGTTATCTCTTATCACCACCTTACCTCTCATAGACTAAGGTGCTACCACTGGCAGCCTCTTTACTCACACCCTTTCCACTCCTTACTCCTTCCATCTCATCCCAAAATCCTTTTGGCGCCCTGCCGAGTTAAATCTAGGTTCCTTATCCAAAGCAACCATCAGTATTTAACACTCTTCTTTTTTCTCCTCTGTTTCTTACACTGTTATAGGGGCATCTGTGGTGGACACTATAATGGGTGATCTGTGGATGACACACTATAATGGGGGATCTGTGGATAACATACTGTTATGGGGGGACCTTTGGATGACACACTTATGGGGGATCTGTGGATAACACACTGTTATGGGGGATCTGGGGATGACACACTGTTATGGGGGATCTGGGGATGACACACTGTTATGGGGATCTGGGGATGACACACGGCTATGGGGGATCTGTGGATAACATAATGTTATGGGGGGACCTTTGGATGACACACTTATGGGGGATGTGGGGATGACACACTGTTATGGGGGATCTGGGGATGATGCACTGTTATGGAGGATCTGAGGATGACACTGTTATGGGGGATCTGTGGTGGACACTTTAATGGGGATCTGGGGATGCCACTGTTATGGGAGGATCTGTGGACGACACTGTTATGGGGGATCTGTCTGTGGAGGACATGACTGAGGAGGACTATCCGGGGACATTATACAGGGGGTAATATAACTAAGGGGTATCGGGGTACATTATACAGAGGTAATATAACTAGTGAGGAGGGATATCAAGGACATTATACATGGGTGATATAAGTTATATTATCCTTGTATAAGGTACACTGATACCCTTTAGTCATATTACCCTGTATAATAATGTACCAGCGACCCACCTTATACCTATTAGATATATTACCCCGCCCTGTATAATTTACCATGATACCCCTCAGTTATATTACATAACTAAACTGAGGGGTATCAGGGTACATTATACAGCAAATAGCATAGCCCTCCTCAGTTATATTACATGATGGTACCCCTCCATAGTTATATGCCCCCTGCCCCCTGTATAATTTCCTGATACCCTTCAGATGGCTCAGATGGCTCAGATAATCATATATAATATAACTGACTAAACTGAGGGGTATCAATCAGGGTAATACAGGGACAACAGAGCCAGAGGGGTAGCACTGTGGGACAGTCAGAGAGGGGGTGCACATACTTCTTTTTATATGCGTTTTTAACGTTTGCTACTGGAGTCTGGACTGGTACATACTTTTTAATTTAAACACAACACACACCTGTATGGTCCCAGACTGGTCACTGGAGCAGCTGGGCAGTGGCACCACACCACCAGAATTTTTCAGATGGATACCGGACCAATCCATCCACATTCCACATACACAGCCCTCACCTCACCAGGCACGCAGACACAGAGCCACAAGGGAATCAGCGGGGGACACTGAAATGAGCACGGGGGTGACGAACCTTTGATAAGCTAACTAACTATCTAATGTAATGACTCAGTAAAGAACAGGGCACAGCAATAAGACTGCTGTCTCTCTCATAACTGTAAAAAACTGCAGAAAAAAGGCTGCTGGGGAGGTTCTTATATAGTAAAGGGGTAGGCAACTTTCCTATTGGTTGCTATGGATGTTGCTAAGCTCAGACAAAGACATTGCAGCCTTCTCATTGGCCCACAAGCAAGTAGCAGGGAGGGATCATGGGTTCAGAGGAAAAAAATCACGAATATATAGCTTTATATTCTAAATATTCACAAATTCTCAAAGTGGCAAAATTTGCGATTAAAATTGCAATTCGAATATTCGCGCACAACACTATTCTATCATGTTGATGAGGCTGAAATTGCTGCCGTGGTTTCTGCTGCTTGTGTAAATGGAGACGGTGAGAGGTGGGTAACCCTACAGGGCTGCAAGGGGACTCCCTTTCAGACATGGTGGCAGCAGGCGCCTGCTTGCTGAAAGCTGCGTACCCAGTGTTTCCTGTTAATAAAGTAATTTGGCCTCTCTTTCTGCAGGAGGAAAACATTTCCCCATTTTGCTTTGATAGTGATGATCTAAAAGCATGGCTATCCAGTAACCAACTGCTTGGTGTGAATAACTTGCCTTTCACTACATAAGCATGCAAGCATAGAGCATACCATTCTGGTCAGTTTGCCCGAGGAGCCAGTTCTTTCCAACTCTGGTGTTCTGGCTGATTTCATCATCATCATCATCATTCTCCTGATCCTCTACCTCCAACTCCTCCTCCTCTACTGGCAGCTCCTCATCCTCTTCCTCTTCCATGGGACCTTCTTCTTATAGGTCTTCAACAGCTACAGGGCGGGCAGCAAGGTGCACTAGCTGTTCTTTTCCACTGTTGTCCCCTGTTGCATGAGTGTTAATGTCTGTTCTAAAATGTATATCAGGGGATGACATCGTCCATGCTGTAGTTGTCCCTACCGACAAACTTCGTGGCCTCTTCAAATGGCTTTAGCACACAACAGGCATCTCGGATGAGCTTCCATTGCCTGATCTCGAGACAACATATGCTCCCTGTTGAGGTGGTCAGGTGCATGAGAAAATCATGTATGGCTTTACATTGCTTGTACAGGTGCCCTAGCATGTGCAAAGTGGAATTCCAGTGAGTTAGAACGTCGCAGTTCAAGTGGTGAAATGGCAGACCACTCTGTTGCTGTAAGTCTAGGGAGGAGTTCCTTGACACATAAGAAAGGCTGAAATGCAAGAACTGTCTCCTGGACATTGCCAGCACCTTCAGCAAGCCAGTATACTTTTTGTAAAAGCATTGCCCTACTATGTTTATCACGTGCACCATGCAGGGAGCATGTGTTATTTTTCCATGTTCAGCGGGCATGATGTTGCGCCCATTGTTGCTGACCACCCACCTGGCTCAGTTGCAGTTGGTGAGAAGAAAGCCAGGTTTGGTGCTTGATGCACTTTAGCAAGTGATTGCCTGTGTGGCTGCTGTCACACAGGCCGATCAGCTCTAACACCACATGGCAACACTTAAAACATGTGATAGGAGGGAGAGGGAGGGAGAGCGACGAACTGCCCTTCACTATTGGGGACAGGAGGATATCCATTAAGGAGGAGCTGGAGGAGGCAGATAAGTGTCTGTAGTGGGAGCAAGGCAGACACAAACGTGGAGGTGTCAAAGGGACCTGTCTTTGTTGCTGGGGTGCATTGACATAATGGGCTGTGAAAGATGTGTACTGTCCCTACCTGTAAAAGCTGCTCCAGGTATCCACTGTGGCATGTACCTTGCCACACAATGACAATTGCAAGTCAAGGTCCACATTCTCCAACAAGACAGGGATACTTTTTGGGATAAATAATGCCGCCTAGGTATCTTCCAATGAGGCTGAAAGCACATCATCAGCTTTCTAAAGGCAGCAGACTCTACTAAATGGCATGGCAGTGACCACACCGCCAGCAACTAGGTCAGATGGGAGTTAAGCTTGCGCACCATCGGATTGCTGGGCGTGTAGAGTTGTTTCCTGGCCACACATTGTGTTATTGATGGCCGATGACTGAGTGGAGGAGGAGGAGTCTGAGCAGGAGAAGCAGTATGTGAAGATGATGATGAGAAAAACACTGTTCTGCCCCTGGATGCGGCCTGGCTGCCGCAAGGGAGACCAGGAGAAGGAGAAAATTCTTGTTGACAGAAACCTCTGTTTTCCAGCTGGATCTGGTGATGGCGCTTCATGTGGTTCACTATAGCTGTGGTGGCTGTGTTTGTGTTTGACTACACATGGCTTATTTTGTTATTACAGATCTTGCACAGGGTAATGTTGTCTTCCGTCATTAGTGAAAAAAACTGCCAGACTGGAGATAGTTGCGCAGAGCTAGCGGCAGCCAAGGTTGGCTTTGCGCATTCACCAGTTCCCAAAGCACATCTGGCCCTGATGGTTCTTTGGGAGGTTCTAGCCGTACGTCGCCTCTTCTGTTTATTGCTGCCACTGCACTCTTCCTCTGTAGTTGACTCCTCCTCAGCACCCCAATCCATCTCCCAAGTCCTGTCCAACACACAATCATCATCAGAGTCCTCACCCTCCGCACCACTTTTATCAGACTGTGATATATCATGGTGGGCTCCTTGACCCCCTCTCTCGACTACCTGCTATGTATTTGCCCAGAGTGTCACTGTCACTACCACTGCTCCCATCGCCAATACCATGGCTACGGGTGTCACTACCAACACTACTAAGTATGGGAGTCCCCTAGCTACCCCTGAACCTCCTCCTCAGGACAGACCAAATGTGGACTGCTCTCACACAAGTCCTCAACAAAGAGATTTTGTTTTTACTATTCTTAGGAAAAACTGAAGACGCCCCACTAGAATGGGACAGCGAAGACAGAAAGTCTCAGACTCTTCAATCTACTATGACTGAGAGGAGGAGTGAGCCATCCAATCGACAAGCTCATCCTCTTTCTCCTCAATGATAATCTTGCGCCTTTCCAAAGCCAGGGAGAACTGTGGCCTACTACTACCTCTTGCAAGGCTAGCTGGTGATGTTACTACCCACATTCTGGCTCTGGAAGGACAAGGCCTGGATCTTTAGTTTTCCAGACATTTCATTATGAAGCCTAATGTAAAATTACAATTTTCCTAAATGAAGAGTCACGTGTTTGGTACTCAGTCACATGAATTATGGAACGGTTAGTAAAATTGCAAGCATGTTTCCTGTAACTTAAAGACAGAGGGGCAATTAAATGTCCTTCCCCTTCTACAAACACAGTGAATACTGCTTTGGGAATAATACAGTATTGGCAGCGGTAATATTTTCTGCCTACTGTACACTATTGTGAAACACACATTGCAAACTTGTAATGCGATTTTTCCTCCCCTCCACACACACAGAAACAATATAACGATACAAAAAAAGATGGTAATATTTCTGTCTACAGTGTAATTTGTTTTTAATATTACTGGTATACAAATGGCGTTTTTACAGTAAAATGCTTTTACTATAATGCAACACGTTTAATAACACCAGACAGTTGTAATGCACTGAAAAAAAAATGTACAGTTGCTCAGCAGCAGAAGGCTATTGGGATGCTATGCTGGCAATGATACAATGTAGAAACTTGAGGTTTTGGGAAAAAACTTAAAAAAAACTATCTCTCACTGTTCAAATGAGAAAAAAATTAATTTCTTTTCTGGCAGTTGGCTGATTTTGTGGTGCAGAACAGCAAGAATGAGGTTCTGCAGCAGCTATATTATTAAGCACTCTGCCCAGCCCATCAGCCTCTCACTCCCTCAAACTGCTTTCTGTAACCAAAGACCCTTGATTATTTATTTCTATATTTTTCTATTCTTTCCCTTTACTGTCCCTCTTACACTAGAAGAGATGCTTGTTTGTTTGTTTGTGTATTCTGTCTAAGATCGTTTTCTATCAGACACCTTCATTAACAGCTCAACATAGAATTACATTTAGTTCGTTCTGCACAGGTTTCTCTCTGCTTGCTGCCCACTGATTGGCTAATTCAGGCTGTCTGTCAGCCTTAGAGCCCATCAGACAAGCCCTCCTCCCCACTTCCTCTCAGGGTCTTCTTCCTCTGTCATGGTTTTGCCTGCCAACATGTGCATTAAAACGGCTCCACATGCGATCTTACTGGATTAGTCAAAGCGAACCAGAAAAGCTTTGATTTCTTTTGGCATTCAAATTTTTGTGAAATTCATAATGAATTTGGTTTTGTTACGAATCAATTCATCATCCTTATTCAGTAACCAATCCCCTGCCACTCCATTTTCAATCTCTGCTGTCTCTCAACACAAGGGAAATGACCCTTCAGCAGATTACTGGCCACATCTGACTGGCTGAGCAGCCATTTTCTGCCTGTCAAGAGGAACCAGAAAGCAAAGATCAGAGGGGCACAATGAATCATCAGGAGTAAAGCAGAGGAGTCTCAGTAAGGTGACTAATCAACTTATTTTATTATTGAACACAATGGAGAGCTAGATAGCTGAACAACTACGTACTTTAAAGCGATCTCTGGGACTTAGAATAAGTCATCAATATCAGTTGGGTAAGGATGCTGGAAACCTGACCAGCAGTTTGTGGTACCCTTAAGCCCTAGAACAACACAGCTACATCCACTTTGTAGTCACTGAAGCTGGTTACTGCAACACTTCCATTCAAGTGAGTAGGAACCAAAGACTTTTCTGAGAAAAATGAGCACCACGTGAAAATTTATAGCCTTTGTGCTGTGTGTTTAACACACTATTAGCCCCTTCCTGATACAGGGATTTTCTGTTTTTACATTTTCATTTTTCCCTCCCTGCTTTCTCTGAGAGCTTGTTTTTTGTGGGGCAAGTAGTAAGTCTGATGGCACCACTTAAGCATACATACAATGTAGTGGAAAGCTGCCATAGTTTTTTTTTTTTTTTTCTTTTTTTTTTTTCAACATTTCCTATGCTGTATAACTGGCCTGTTCCCTTCATTCTGTAGGTCTGTAAGATTACAACGGTATCACATTTATATAGTTTTTCTTGTGGTTTAATACTGAAAAAAATAAAAACTTTGGAGGTAATTTATGAACAGAAATATGCCTATATTAGGCTTATTTCTGGCACAGATTCCTTTGCACCGCAATCTGCGACTTTTCCCCGATGACGGCAGGTCTAAAAAAGTGGACGTGATGTGGGCGGGGAAGGGACGGGCCGGCAGGAGAAAATGGTCTAAATGTAAGACATGAAGCTGTCTTACATTTAGCAGCGGCGTTGGATCCTCCGAATTTATGTAGAGGCCTAAGCCTCTACATAGCTGTGGCGGATCCACCACCAGTGCAGGGCTTCATTGAGGTGTCCTAAAAGGATGTATGGCATATTAACACATAAACATTAATTTAATTCTGTGTACCTAAAAAGAATGTACATGGCTAGAAAATGTGTCCGCTTTCTTCCAAAAACTATGATACACCAGACTACTGTTTATTAGAAGTATCACAGCTAAGCTCTATTCACTTCAGTGGAGCAAAGCTGCAATACGATATCCAACAAATTAACAGGAAGACACCAGCCATATTTTTCGAAAGCTGTTCAACCCCTTTAGGTATAGGGTGGGCCACAAAAATCAGCCTCCTGTTTCCATGGTGTCACTTGAACAGGATGATGCTTATCAGGCTTCATGCATCAAAATTTTTGTCTTTGCTGCACATAGCAGCCAATCAGAGCTCAGCTTTCATTTTACCATAAATAAGGTCCATCATATCCTTCCCTGTCAGTCGTTGGTAACCCATATTGAGGGCAGTAGTGTTGTGTATGTGTCCGACATGCTGCATCAGATTCAATAAAGAATTGTGTTACAGGAAGCCTATGTAATCACAGGCTCATTCAAACACAGGACTGTTTTGCGGGTCAATTTCTGGACCTTCCTGTTATAACAAAAGCAGTATACATGACTTGGTGTGGAAGGGCATAATACAGGACCCATGGCCGATGCAAAAAATAATACATAGAGCCACAAGTCAGACACCCATCATTGTTGCAGACATCTACCAGAAGATTACGAGAGGCCTGAGAAAATCGACACGCCTATAAAGTATCCCAGCAGGTGCACATCAGCAGAGCAACAAGTTGATGTGTGATTAATAGGTTTTTCTGATTTAACGGGAGTGGAATATTGATGAGCTATCCACATGATAGGTCACCAATATCTGATTGGTGGGAGTCTAACTCCTGGTACCCCTGCTGCAGTATGTTTTATATGCAATGCTTTCTAATGTGATTAGGGATGAGCGAATTTCATATTTTGAAATTTGTTTTCGGTTCGGGTTGTGGTATAATGTGAATTGCGTTATGGATTCCATTACCACGGACCATAACGCAGTTCCATGACGGAATGCATAGCGGAATGCCTTTAGAGGCATTCTGATATGCATTTGGTCATAATAGAACTCTATGGCCTACATAATGGATACGTTCGGTTGCCGTTATGGAGGAGAGGACTCCAGCATAACGGAAACCGGACAAATCCGTTATGCAGGCCATAGACTTCTATTATGACGGAATGAATAACGGAATGCCTCTAAAGGCTGGACAAAGCTTCGAAAGACTTCTTCCAACCTGTCCACAGGTCCTTTTTCTCCGTGGGAAGCAGATCATCCCAATCAGACGTCTCTGTAGTGAAGTCTCTTAACATAATTTTGCCTTGTATAGTAACAGGCACTATGAATCCCAGACGATCATATAAGTCTGCTCCTAAATCCCAGAGCAAAGCGAGGCTCCGCTACATGGGAAGGAGTCGGTGAATAGTCTTTTGGTGAGAAGGCCTCCATTAACTCACGGCTGTTGGAGGCAATTTTGTGCAACTTAAATTAGATAAAGTGAGCATCTCTTTCAGGAGACTGATTGCGGTCTCGTTCGTAGGTGTGGATTTCAAGCAGTCGTCCACGTACATATCTTTTTCCACAAAGGATCTGACATCTGAACCATACTTTGCTTCACCCTCTCGGGCTGAATGTCTGAGACTGTAGATAGCGACTGCAGGGGAAGGACTGTTTCCAAAGATGTGCACGCTCATTCGTTACTCTACAATGTCTTCATTAAGGTCGTTGTTGCGGTACCAAAAGAACCTCAAGTAGTTTCTGTGTTCTTTCCTGATGAGGAAGTGGTGGAACATCTGTTTTATGTCAGCCATAAAGGCAACTGGATGTCTGTGGAAACATAGAAGTACCTCCAGAAGTCTGTTGTTAAGGTCTGGACCAGACAGTAAGACATCATTTAGCGAGACGCCTCGCACCTGGCGCTCGAGTCGAATACTACTCGTATCTGCCCTGTTTTTTTTTGGATTATACACGCCGAATATGGATAAGTACCAACACTCCTCGGAGTCTTGATGCGCGGGTGCCATTTTTGCATGGTTGTTCTGGAATATTCTTTCCATGAAGGTAAAGAAATGTTCTCTCATCTCTGGTGTCCTCTGAAGTTTGTATTTGAGGGAGATAAATTAACTGTAGACAAGTTCTTTGTTGTTAGGTAAGCATAGTTTCCGGGGTTTAAATGGTAAAGGTGCGACCCAGCTTTTTTACTTGTATTTTACTATTCCTTGATCCATGATATCCAAGAATAGCCTGTCTTCAGCCTGACATTGCAACCCTGTTGTCTTCTCTTTGTCCTGTGGAAAACTGTGCACCCTAAGTGATCTTGCTCACCATTGCAGGCGTGGTCTTCACAGGAGGTATCTGCGAAAGGACAAGGCACAGGAGCACTGTGTGGTAGTTCTTTTATCAGGAAACTACTGTAACATGGCTGG
>JAKVIS010005083.1:0-12689 GCA_033119425.1 Bufotes viridis
CTTATCTTACAATTTATATGGAAAAAGCAGAAGGCAAGAGTGGCGGCAGATATCCTATATCGACCTGTTAAACTGGGGGGGCTGGGATGTCCGTGCCTTTTTACCTACTACCAAGCTACTGTGCTCGACAAACTCAAAAGCTGGTGGATTAATGACACCGCGAAAAATGGGTACAAATGGAAACTAGCTTAACCCGTGCACCCTCATTGCAGCATTTACTTTGGCAATGAATCCTCTCCAAAACGCCTCCTCGATCTCCCTCTGTCACCAGCCTGGAAAGTCTTTGTGGATCAATTGTCCCCTTATCCCGAGAATTCTTCCGTTCAGGATCATAGACGCTCCGTTGTCAGCTTTCAGTGCTTGCTTGCTCGGATACTGATTTCTCACAATGGGAATCTAAAGGGATTCTTTCAGTTTCCTGGATTTTATCTAATGGGGCCCTTATATCCTTCAGTATCAAGAAGGCGATGTATCAAGTCCCGTGGTCTGATTTTATAAATAACCTTCATTTGTCACGTCTTCTGGCCTCTAAGAAGATTACGCACTCGCTACGCAGTCTTCTCAGTACGCTGTGTCCTTCCAGAGCGGCTCCAACACGGAAAGGAGTGGATTTGTTTCACCAGGGCCTATGAGTTTGCAGTCCCGGTTGCTTATGTCAAAAATTCCGCTCAGCTATGTCAAAATTCTAATGGGACCATCCATTCTCTAAATTCTCTGTTAAACTTCTTTTCCCAATGTAAATTTCGTGACTAGTAATAATCATTATGCTAAAACGTGTGTAATATCATCAAATTACAAAATTTACATTAAAAAGGTCTGGATTGTAACAGATAATATTTTTTTGGACAATTTATAGATGTGTAATTTAGAATATGAAGAATCTGGAATCTAGTTTTGAGCATTCGTTCTATTTGGAAAACACCATGAAGACAAGCAAGTAAATCCATGATCAAAACCACTTCTCCTTAAAGGGAGTTTTCGGGTCTTCTATATGATGGCCCATTCACAGCCTCTTTATGGGCCAGTGACGCCACATTCATTGGTCACGCGGCCTATTTGCAGCTCAGCCCCATCCAAGTGAATCGGCATGAGCTGCAGTACCAAGCTACAGCCACTATACCATGGGCGGCTGTGCTTGAGTAAGCTAGGAGGAGGCCTCAATGCTCCCCAGAGCACTGCAGCCTCTTTAAACAGCTGATCGATGGAGGCGCCTGGTGTCGGACCCCAAAGATCGCTTATTGATTACTTGTCCTGAGGATAGGTCATCAATATAGAAGACCTGGAAAACCCATTTAAATAATGAATTCCCAACTGAAAACAGTATTATATTTTGGGGGATAATATAGGAAAATGCATGTGACTGGAGCAAAAAAATTTGAGACTTGAAATGAAAAATAGATGAAGCGACGACCAGCAACAAGATGGATACTATGACAGAAATCAAGTTCCTGCCATTGAGAAACCTGAAGGAATTTATGGAGAAAGACTGTTCATATACATTGGGGAGATTTATCAAATTGGTGTAAGTAGAGTGATGAGTTGCTCATAGGCAACCAATCAGATGCCACCTTTCATTTTTCACAGCTCCTTTGGAAAGTGAAAGGAGGAATCTGATTGGTCGCTATGGGCAATTAGTGCCAGTTCTACTTACACCAGTTTGATAAATCTACCCCGATGAATTAGAAACCATAGTTGTAAACCATGCTGAGACCTCTGAAGAGAGGGTATACTCATAGCTACTGATTGACCCTGTACGTGGCCCCTCCTCAGATAAAGCAAATAGGGAGTAAGGAACAGGCCCAAGGGTAATAGGAAAGACCAGTGTGGGGGTAAACTCACATCGGGCCTTCTGTCCTGGCTGGCAAAATCCTGCACCATAATCGGACGCCCATTTGCTATGAGCATTACTTGTATATAGTCACTAAGAATATAATATTTATCCCATACAATATAATGGTATAAAGAAAATCCGGGCATTGCGCACAAATTGCTGATACTCAGGGTTAAAGGCGGCTGATTATAACTGTCCTTCAGTTTATCGATTTATACTTAAACTTCATGTTAATTATTTTCAATCTGTATTTCCTCTGCGGCTTTCAATTACCACTAAATCAGACAAGTGATATCCATAATGTGACTAAAGAACAAAGGTACGATCGGATCTCTCTCTGATCTCACATTACATGACACATGTTCAATTTTTGTCTGACAACTTATTGATCAGGAAAAAGAGACATTTGTGTGCTTCGCTGCAAGTATGAAATGATTCTTATGTAGGTTTTTGTAAGGATCAGTGGAAATGATGGCAAAAAATAAAATAACGAAGAAATTAACCCCTTAGTGACCACCCATACACCTTTTATAGCAGTCACTACGGTGCCTTTTACTGATGGCTTAGCCTAAGCACGGACAGTATAATACTCTATACTCCATAAGCAGCACGATGTATTATAGAGGCATCAAGTCTCCTTGTGGGACTAGTAAATGGTTAAAAAAAAGTTCCAAGTTAAAAATACACCTTTTTCCATTGAAAGATAGCTTTCAATGGAAAAATTACAAAATAAAATCCCTCCATATGTTTGGTATTGCTGTGCCCATAACGAGCCACACTACACATTAAGCAGTACAGTGGATTGTGTATAAGTAAAAAATACACCTTTTTCCATTGAAAAGTTGTCAAAATAAAATCCTCCACATATTTGGTATCATGGTGCCCATAACGACCCACACTACACAATTATCAGGTACTTTCTTCTGTACTGTTAGCTGCCAGAATTGCTGTTTTTTTGCCACAAAAAATAAATAAAAAGATTCAAAAAGTGTTATGTACTCCAAAATTATATCAATAAAGTATTCAAAAATCAAGCTCTCACACAGCTCCAGAGAAAGAAAATTTGGGATGTGGCAATGCGAAAACATTTTCTTTCCCCTGCCAGAAAGAGTTAATAAAAGTTAATCAGTAAGTTATGTGTACCCCAAAATGGCATTAGTAAAACGACTACTTGTCCAGCAGAAAACAAGTCCTCATGCGGATACATTTGTGGAAAAATTAAAGAGTTCTAGCTTGCAAGGCAACAGTGAAAACAAATCGCTTGGTAACTAAGCCCTACAGCGGGCTGTTCAATAAGGGGTTAAAATCCTGTTTTCTAAGCCTGCATGTAAGAAGCAGTTTCGTAATGACCGAACCATAGTGCATTGCATGAAACAGAAATGTAGGATTTCTTGAAAGGATCCAAAGCTGATTGCACAACCTTAACTAAGATCAGTAAACCAGACATTATTAAAAGGAATAAAAAATATATATTTAAAGGGTTGTGCCACCAATAAAATGTTGTTTTTATATAATTCAGCATTAAAACTGATTATTTGTAATGCACTTTCTTTTCTTGCTCCAGTTGTGAGATTCTCTTTTCTTCATCATTAGGGTCCCTTGATGATTAATCTGTATAGTAATGTGTACGTCCTGCTACTGAGGTGGTGCAGACATGCTCAGTTCCATCCTTTAACTGCCACCAGCCACATCTACTATTAGAAGCCGGGCAGTTATAGGGAAAGAACTGCAGCAGAAAAGGCACACCCCTGAGAAAGGACATTCCTCTGAGAATGTTCATAGGAACCCTCGTTAGCGATAATCTGTCGGTGTAGGTGCCACCATTACCCGATGAACGAGCGAAACACTAGTTCGTCTGGTAATTGGATCGCTTTCTGTAGGCACCTAAATCGTAATTTGCCGGCAACAAATTGTGCCATCTGAACATGCTCTGCCGCTGGCAAACAATGATTCTGTATGGGGACAAGCAATGGTATTCGAATACTGTGGAGGAGATCACTGCATGTAAATGCAGCAGTCTCTCCACTGACAAGGAGGTGATTGCCAGGAAAGAACGCTCCTTTCCAACAGTTGCCTGCGGAATTGTGGCATCCTAAAGGGACCTTAAAGGGGTTGTCTGAATTCAGAGCTGAACCTGGACATATCCCTATTTTCACCCACGCAGGACCTTTGATATAACCATCGGAGCATTTCATGCTCCGACGCTCTCCCTTGCCCTGCACTGAATCAGCAGGGAAAGGGCTGTTTGTTTATATTTTTACACTGCTAGGTGGAGGCTTCAGCCTAGCAGTGTTCCTGGTGACGTCACCGGCACTGATGGACGGGCTTTAGCGCTGTCCTAGCCGCTTTACACAGACGTTACCTGTATTTTGCAGTTCACGCGGCTTATGGTCATGTGCATGAGGCCTGAAGCATATGCAGGTTCAACACACCTAAGCTTTCTGTCCATTTGGTGTCTCAGTTCAATCGTGAGCTAAAGACTTGTCTAATCTGGAGAAACACTGGTGGCTATGGACGATGGTGGCTGCCTGACAACCCCACTCAAAAATACAATCTTGTTCAATGTCTCTGTAGGCAAACCTTGCCATTCTTTATCTCGGAAATTGGATGTTGTCCTCCTTTATACACAGCAGATCATTTTTGCAGTCAAATTACTTTGTTATCTTGTATTTAAAGGAATGTGTCACCTTTATGTTTTGACAGTTAAAATCAGATAGAAACATGCCGTATTTTTCGCTTTACAAGACCCACCTGATGATAAGAGGCACCTAGGTTTTTGAGGAGGAAAATAAGAAAAATTTAACCAAAAGGTGTGCTTTTGGTGGGTTTTAAACTAATGGTGGTCTGTGGATGACACTATTATGGGGGATCTGTGGCTAATGCATTATTATGGGGGATCTGTGGATGATGCACTGTTATGGGGGATCTGTGGATGATACTGTTATGGGGGAATCTGTGGATGACACTGTAATGGGGGATCTGTGGATGGCACTGTTATGGGGATCTGTGGATGGCACTGTTATGGGGGCATCTGTGGATGGCACTGTTATGGGGATCTGTGGATGGCACTGTTATGGGGGATCTGTGCATGACACTGTTATGGGGGAATCTGGGGATGACACTGTTATGGGGGATCTGTGGATGGCACTGTTATGGGGGATCTGGGGATGATGCGCTGTTATGGGGGATCTGTGGATGATGCTGTTATGGGGGAATCTGTGGATTACACTGTTATGGGGGATCTGTGGATGACACTGTTATGGGGGATCTGTGGATGGCACTGTTATGGGGATCTGTGGATGGCACTGTTATGGGGGCATCTGTGGATGATACTGTTATGGGGGAATCTGTGGATTACACTGTTATGGGTGATCTGTGGATGGCACTGTTATGGGGGCATCTGTAGATGATGCTGTTATGGGGGAATCTGTGGATTACACTGTTATGGGGGATCTGTGGATGACACACTGTTATGGGGGATCTGTGGATGGCACTGTTATGGGGGCATCTGTGGATGGCACTGTTATGGGGTATCTGTGGATGGCACTGTTATGGGGGCATCTGTGGATGACACTGTTATGGAGGGGATCTGTGGATGACACTGTTATGGAGGGGATCTGTGGATGACACTGTTATGGAGGGGATCTGTGGATGATACACTGTTATGGGGGCATCTGTGGATGGCACTGTTATGGGGGATCTGTGGATGGCACTGTTATGGGGGATCTGTGGATGGCACTGTTATGGGGGATCTGTGGATGACACTGTTATGGGGGATCTGTGGATGACACACTGTTATGGGGGACCTGTGTATGACACTGTTATGGTGGGATCTGTGGGTGACACTTTAATGTGATTATAACCCCCATCATCCTAAAGAGCAGGACGTTCTCACCACCAATCATCTGGATGGCCAAGCAGCACAGAGGAGAAGAGGATCCTCCTGCTGCTCCTGTGGTGAGTAAAGGACGTGCGGGCTGGCCGCAGTGCAGTGCATACAGAGAAGCCGCCAGCCCACCCAACGATAGTGTAGATGGAAGCGCGGCTGCCGCCATCATTTAGCATTTAGTGAAGCTGCCAGCCTGCGCAACTGTTAGGTGCTGCTTAGTGCCGCGATGTATGCGTAGGCTGGAGGCTTCACTAAATGGTAAATGCTGGCGGCAGCCCGCTACAAATCCTCCTGATGCCAGCAGCCTGCGCCACAAATCCTCCTGATGCCAGCAGCCCGTGCTCACAGATCCTCCTGATGCCAGCAGCCTGCGCTACAGATCCTCCTGATGCCAGCCTGCGCGAACTCCCCAGCCGCTCTCCATCCCTAAGTCCCGCCCACCAACCCGCAGTTTCAATGCAGCTCAGGAGCCGTAAGTGAGAGCTCCTTAGCTGCTTAAGCCTTCACATTTGGGGTCACCTTTCTTTATAAAATGCACTGACCTTTTCCCTCCGCTATGGAGGGGAAAAATGCATCTTCTAAAGCTGAAAATACGGTATATATTTTTTTAATTCTATTTCCTGAACATGATTATGGGGGGTGGCTATCTTGCCTGAGCTGTTAACAGCGTTTAGAGATATGCTTTACAGCAGCCACCATGAGTCATAGACACAATGGAAGAGGCGACCTCACTGACTTCAATGCATGGATTTTTCTAGGCATGCTCTTTGACCTGTGCAGAGGTAAAGAGCGAGTAGATAAGCTGTGATATCACCTATTGGGAATGGTGAATCCTGTGTTATCTATATATAGACATTGTAATCCTGCCTGTGATGATAATGAGATGATTGCTGAATAGTGATCTATACAGACAGGATGCAGTGGCTGAGTGGCTTTTAGGAACTTATTAAATAGAGATGTGACTTGGAAAATGAAATATAACCACCAAAAATTCTTTAAAAATACCTGTATGTCTAACATAGAAACCTGATTTAAACAATAGGTCACTTTCTGATGACGTGTTCCCTTTAAGGACCTTGTGCACTATTCCTGGTTACATGCACAGCATGCCTGTACATTGTATATGAAGCATCAGATGCCTGGCATAGACATGTAAGTATAAATAGACATAAGCTAATATCTTCCAAGTCTTTCGCCTTATTATGTAGTCCTCGGGATTTCTGCTGACTATATCATGTGCCTTCCAGGACACTTTTCAGGAGGCTTTCTTTGAGACAGGACATACTTATATACATTTAAAAGTAAAATAAAAGAACCATACACTGTATGTATGCAGAGCTGAATGCTACTGACATAAATGGTTCACTTGAGATTTGTCACATGACAACATTGGAAGACATGTCTTCTATGAAAATTGTCAATGCATGTACTTTGTTGTGAACATCCTCTCCATAAGGCCTTATTCACACGTCCGTAGTGTTTTGTGGATCCGCAAAACACCTTGCCACCAGCCCTATAGAGATGCCTATACTTGTCCGCAATTGCGGGCAAGAATAGGGACATGCTCTATATTTTTGTGAGCCGCCGTCCGGAAGATTGTCGGCGCACTCCAGCAAGTGCGAGATGCGGAGAGCACAGTGTGCTCTCCGCATCCATCACGTCCCCATTCAAGATGAATAGGTCCGCACCCGCTCCGCAAATTTGCGGAACGGGTGCGGACGTAGATGCTGGACGTGTGAATTAGGGCCTAACCCATGCATTTCCAGCCACATTAAGGCTGAACTCACATTGTGTTTTAGCCCTCCGCATGGCTTTCCGGTCGATGGTATGTCTGATTACCAAAAAAAAGTATTTAGAAGTATATCATGACGAGTACATTGCCCATAATGGGTGATTGAGTTCAGAGGATTCCTTTTAGGTTCTCTATTCCTTTTCAGCATTTACTCTAGACACAGTCTACCAATAGCACAGTCTACCACTTTATTCTGTCTGGCAAAAATGCCGGAAAAGAATACAAAAAGTCCAAATGGAGTCCAAAAATGAATATTTAAATATAGTTTATCCCATTGAAGTCAATGTACTCTTCACAGTATATGTCTGAATACCGCTTTTAAATAGTCAGATGTATAGCTCCCGACCGGAGGGCTAAAACTCTATGTCAGGGGTTCTCAACCTGCGGCCCAAAAGCTGCTGCAAAACTACAACTCCCAGCATGCCTTAGTAGCTGTAGGTTGTCCAGGCATGCCCTAGTAGCTATAATTATGCAACTGCTGGAGGGCCGCAGGTTGGACATTCCTGCTCTATGTGAATGCAACTGAATATTGATAGTTCAGCATGATTATCCCCTTATAAATCAATATCTGGCCAGACACGGCGCCGCATCACTCACCTATTTTCTGCCTGTCCACCAGACTCCTGTGTCCCACGCTGCAAACCACTGCCTAGCGGCAAGATCTCTTCCTCAGTGGGTACTAGAGCCACTTTTCCATGCAGAGGTTAATTTATTTTCTGATCCTGTGCTTGGCTGCTTGACTAATGAGCTAATCGACTCTCATATTTAGCTGCGCTGCTGACCTTACTTCCTTGCCTGAGCAATTAGGTCTCTACGAATCCTGCTAGGTCTCTCTGGCATACTGGAGCCTGTACAAAAACTATAATCCTTTTTTCTGCCTTTGTACTTGACTTGTTGCCTGTTTCACCGTACTGTTCCTGTGCCACCTGCCCTGACCTTTGGATTGTTCCTTGGATTCACATGAACTCTGCCGGCCCTGACCTCAGCCTGTTATTGAGTACAAGTATTGCCTAACAATCCGGCGCTTTGCATCGGTGTCTCTGGCCCCAGTGGGTCAGCATCCAACCACACGGACACTATCCCAAAAGATATCAGTCTGGTGTCTCCCCTTCAGCGAAGGCCAGAAAGGTGAAGACCAGGGGACTGCCAGGATAACACCCTCAGGACTAGCCCAAAGCCAAATCGATTGCTCAGCATACTGGTTCCACATCCTCTGTCCTTAAAGGGGTTCTCCGGGAATTAAAATGAAAATGAAAATACTTAAATATTACTTTATAATAAATATATTCCCAAATACCTTCAATACTTAGAGTGGCTCGCTTTTTCTACAGAGCAATCGCTAGGAGAAATAAAATGGTTGCCATCCTTTTTTTTTTTTTTTTTAGAACCTGTAGTACACATTAGAACTCAAGTCCTAATCATACAGTAGGAAAAGTTACTTCACAACTCTGATCTGAAGAGCTGCCTCATCCTATTCTCTGCTCTGTGGGAATGGAAATAATGAGGAGACATGAAGTACAGAGAGGAGGGTGGGGGTAATGAGCAGCAGCACTTGTATGCAGTCTCCATTACCACAGTCTGTCTCTGTCCATCCTCTCTGTACTTCATGTTTCCTCCGAACTAAATCCCACAAAGATTCAGTCACATATCAGTTGTATTTAGGATCATAATCACTGACAAGAAGAGCAGAGAGGAGGCTGAGACAGCTTTTAGCTCAGTGTTGTGAAGTAACTTGTCCTACTGTGTGATTAGACAGGTTCTGTGTGTACTGCTAGGACATCGGCCATTTTGTTTCCCTGATGATTGCTCCCTGAAAAACAAGCCATAATAAATCATGAAAAGTATTTGGAAATAAAATGAACAAAATATAAACGCAACACTTTCGGTTTGCTCCCATTTTGCATGAGCTGAACTCAAAGATCTGAAACATTTTCTACATAACAACAAAGATCCACCTCAAAACCCTAACCAGGGCCTGGGAGAATGTGCTGGAAATTGATGGGAAACCCCAGGAGCCAGGGGCTGAATTAATGTTCCCACGGTTTATTGTTCTGCAGGATATGTTGTATCGGGTGAACCAAATCCGAGGCGAACCTGTTGAACAGTTGGTGGTGCCCACAGCGTAATCGCAAGCTTGTCATGGAGCTTGCTCCACCAACATGTTCTTGGGGGACACTCTGGGGTGGCAGAAAACCCAGGACCGCATACTGCAGCGATTTTATTGGCCCAGTGTGTTCAAGGAGGTAGAGAATTATTGTAAGTCCTGTCCGACCTGTCAGATAACTAGCCCCCAGCCACATTTCCGTAGTCCCTGGTACCTCTGCCAATTATTGAAGTACCGCTTGAGCGAATCGCGATGGATTTAATTGGGCCTGTACCAAAGCTCTGCCAGGGGCCACCAACACATTCTGGTAGTTCTCGACTATGCCACTCGCATCCGGAGGCGGTGCCTCTGCGACATACCTCAGCTAAGCCTCATTGCCAAAGAGTTAATGGAGATGTTTTCCTGTGGGGCCTAGGCAAAAGAGGCTCTGACAGACCAAGGGACCCTTTTATGTCCAAAGTAATGAGGGAACTGTGTAAATTGTTGCGTATAAAGCAGTTACGGACGTCCGTTACTCATCCGCAAACAGACGGTCTTGTGGAGAGGTTTAACCAAACTCTAAAAAATATGTTAAAGAGGGTGGTGTCTAGAGATGGGAAGGACTGGGATCTGCTTCTGCCCTATCTCATGTCTCGCAGTGCGAGAGGTGCCCCAGGCCTCTGCTGGGTTCTCGCCTTCGAACTGCTTTTATGGCAGACACCCTCGGGGCCTGTTGGATATCGCCAAGGAAGCGTGGAGCAACAGCCTGTCCCCACAAAAGTGCCGCTGAGTATGTCGCCCAAATGTGGGACCGGATGGAAAGGGTGTTGCCTTGGTCCGGGAGCATATGGAGGCAGCGCAGCATGCTCCAAGAGTAGGGTGTACAATCGGTCAGGCTCGGAGCGCGGACTTCAATCCGGGAGATCGGGCTTTGGTTCTGGTACCCACCGTCGACAGCAAAGCTCCTAGCTGAGGTGGCAGGGCCCCTATGAGGTGATCGAGAAGGTAGGGGAAGTAAATTACAAAGCACACCAGCCAGGGCGGCGCAAGCCGGTAGCAGTGTGCCACGTGAATTTGCTGGCCGTGGAAGAGATAAGGGACAGCCGAGGCAGACACCACAGCCCTCGGCCAGGGCTTCTAGGTGACAGGTGGTCCAGCTCCACAGTTCGAGGCCTGTGAAGCAGTAACCACGGTAAAAATTGCAGACAGCCTGTCTTCCAAACAAGTTCAGGAAGTCAGGGAGTTCATCAGTCGGAACACGGATGTGTTCTCGGACCTCCTGGCGCCGCGTCTCTCATCCCAACATGACATCGTCACTGAGCCTCAGGCCAAGATCCGGTTAAAACCATACCGGGTACCCGAGGCTCGGCGGCGGGCCATCGCGGAGGAAGTACAGTTAATGTTGAAGCTCGAGGTCATTGAGGGTCGAAAAGTGAGTGGGCCAGTCCCATAGTCCTAATACCCAAGCCGGATGGGACGTTGCCGGTTCTGCAACGACTTTCGCAAGTTAAATGAAGTATCCAAGTTTGTGCGCGTATCCCATGCCGAGTAGGCGAGCTGGTTGAAAGTTTAGGACAAGCCCGTTATTTTCTGTGCTGGACCTCACTAAAGGGTACTGGCAGGTACCCTTAACGAGTCGGCTAAGGAAAAAACCGCATTTGTTACCCACTTGGGGCCTGTATCACTACAAGGTGTTACCCTTTGGCCTGCATGGCGCCCCCGCCACTTTCCAAGGTTAATGGACATAGTGCTGCGACCACATCGTCGGTGCGCCTCGGCCTACTTGGATGATGTAGTCATCCACAGCACCGACTGGAAAGCCATTTGCCCAAGGTGCAGGCGGTAGTGGATGCCCTGAGGAAGCCGGACTGACCGCTAACCCAAAGAAGTGCTCCATAGGGTTAGAGGAGACAAAATATCTGGGATATGTAATTGGGCGGGAGTCATCAAACCTCAGGTAACTAAGGTAGAGGCCATTCGTAACTGGCCCCGACCGGTCACCACCAGGCAGGTAAAGTCGTTCCTGGGGATTGTAGGTTACTACATGAGGTTTGTGCCCCACTTTGCCACAATAGCAGCGCCATTGACAGACCTGTTGAAGGGCGAAAGTCTGGGAGGGTTAGCTGGAGTGAGAAGGCGGAGGAGGCTTTCTCCGCGTTGAAGTCGGCCCTGTGTGGGTCCCGGTTTTGGTGACACCCGACTTCAACAAGGAGTTTGTCGTACAGACCGGCGCCTCGGAGGTAGGCCTCGGTGCGGTACTGTCGCAGGAGGTCAACGAGGAAGAACATCCCGTTGTCTTCCTGAGCCGTAAGCTCAGTCCCGCCGAGTCCAGGTATAGTATAGTGGAGAGGGAGTGCCTGGCTATCAAGTGGGCACTCGAATCTCTCCGCTACTACCTGTTAGGGAGGAGGTTCCGTCTGGTGACCGACCATTCCCCCTCAAATGGATGAGTCAGGCCAAGGAGAGGAATGCTCGGGTCACCAGGTGGTTCCTATCTCTTCAAAATTTCAAGTTTTCCGTGGAACACAGGGCAGGCCGCTTGCAGGGCAACGCAGATGCCCTGTCCCGCGTCCACTGCCTCACGTGTGTTCACCCCTCAGGGTTGAACAAGGGAGGTATGTGGTAAGGTGCAAGGTGTCATATGTGATGGCAGGTACGTGTCACCGAGGTTGCTGGCCTCGGTGAGGTGAGAGCCGGGTTTTTGTCTGCAGCAGCTAGTGCTGTTTGGCTTTGTTAAATAGCATGGCTGCAAAGCCGATCCGAGCCGGCTCTTACTGGGAGCAGCTAAAGAGTAGGGTGGGTGGCTGCTCCCCACGGTCCAGTCCATGTTTTGGGCTGGATATAAACGCAGCCAGCAGCTGTGTCTGGGGAGTGTGATTATCCTGGAGCTGCTAACAGGGCTGGGAGTTCTCTGTCCAGGAGGAAAGAGCTCAGCAAGGAGGTATTTTGTTCCTGGCTACCTGAAGCTGGATTCTCCTGCGGCTGGGCCGACAGCGTGGTGCGAACCTGCACCTACACCTCCCAGGTGACTGAACCTGTGTTGGACTGTTTTTGTTTGGCTACGTTATTTCCGTTGTGTGTGAACTGTCACCAA